>NC_059587.1:7641797-7701181 GCF_020424385.1 Procambarus clarkii | reverse complement strand
TTAAGATATGGACACCATACAACCGCTAGATATTCTAACTTTAGTCTAACAAAAGTGTTGAACAATTTCTTTAGTATATCGCCATCCATGTATTTAAAAGCAATTCTGAAGTTAGAAAGCGTAGCATAGGCACCTCGCACAATGTTCTTTATGTCATCCTCAGGTGATAGTTTTCTATCTAGAACCACCCCTAGATCTCTTTCTTTATCAGAATTCTTTAAAGATTTCTCACATAATATATAGGTTGCGTGGGGTCTATGGTCTCCTACTCCACATTCCATAACATGGCATTTATTAACATTAAATTCCATTTGCCAAGTGGTGCTCCATATACTTATTTTGTCCAGGTCATCTTGAAGGGCATGACAATCATCTAAGTTTCTTATCCTTCCTATTATCTTAGCATCATCAGCAAACATGTTCATATAATTTTGTATACCAACTGGTAGATCATTTATGTAGACAATAAACATCACTGGTGCAAGAACTGAACCCTGTGGTACCCCACTTGTAACATTTCTCCAGTCCGATACATTGCCTCTGATTACTGCCCTCATTTTTCTATCAGTCAGGAAATTTTTCATCCATGTTAGAAGCTTACCTGTCACCCCTTTATTATTTTCCAGTTTCCAGAACAACCTCTTATGTGGTACTCTGTCGAAAGCCATTCTAGGTCCAGATAGATGCAGTCAACCCAACCATCTCTTTCCTGTAAAATCTCTGTGGCTCGATCATAGAAACTGAGTAAATTCTTCCTTTTCATTTTCCGTGTATCTGTCCGCCATTTTTAACCTCTGAATATTATCCTTTACCTGCAGCTTACTTTTAATGAATTTATAGAAAAGGCCTGGATGTAATTACCTAAGTGTAATTACCTAAGTGTAGTTACAGGATGAGAGCTACGCTCGTGGTGTCCCGTCTTCCCAGCACTCTTTGTCATATAACGCTTTGAAACTACTGACGGTCTTGGCCTCCACCACCTTCTCACTTAACTTGTTCCAACCGTCTACCACTCTATTTGCGAAGGTGAATTTTCTTATATTTCTTCGGCATCTGTGTTTAGCTAGTTTAAATCTATGGCCTCTTGTTCTTGAAGTTCCAGGTCTCAGGAAGTCTTCCCTGTCGATTTTATCAATTCCTGTTACTATTTTGTACGTAGTGATCATATCACCTCTTTTTCTTCTGTCTTCTAGTTTTGGCATATTTAATGCTTCTAACCTCTCCTCGTAGCTCTTGCCCTTCAGTTCTGGGAGCCACTTAGTAGCATGTCTTTGCACCTTTTCCAGTTTGTTGATGTGCTTCTTAAGATATGGGCACCACACAACAGCTGCATATTCTAGCTTTGGCCTAACAAAAGTCATGAACAATTTCTTTAGTATATCGCCATCCATGTATTTAAATGCAATTCTGAAGTTAGAAAGCATTGCATAGGCTCCTTGCACAATATTCTTAATGTGGTCCTCAGGTGATAGTTTTCTATCTAGAACCACTCCTAGATCTCTTTCTTTATCAGAATTCTTTAAAGATTTCTCACATAATATATAGGTTGTGTGGGGTCTATGTTCTCCTATTCCACATTCCATAACATGACATTTATTAACATTAAATTCCATTTGCCAAGTGGTGCTCCATATACTTATTTTGTCCAGGTCTTCTTGAAGGGCATGACAATCATCTAAATTTCTTATCCTTCCTATTATCTTAGCATCATCAGCAAACATGTTCATATAATTCTGTATACCAACTGGTAGATCATTTATGTACACAATAAACATCACTGGTGCAAGAACTGAACCCTGTGGTACTCCACTTGTGACATTTCTCCATTCCGATACATTGCCTCTGATTACTGCCCTCATTTTTCTATCAGTCAGAAAATTTTTCATCCATGATAGAAGCTTACCTGTCACCCCTCCAATATTTTCCAGTTTCCAGAACAACCTCTTATGTGGAACTCTGTCGAAAGCCTTTTTTAGGTCCAGATAGATGCAGTCAACCCAGCCATCTCTTTCCTGTAATATCTCTGTGGCCCGATCATAGAAACTGAGTAAATTCGATACACAGGATCTTCCTGATCGAAAACCATACTGTCTGTCTGATATTATATCATTTCTCTCCAGGTGTTCTACCCATTTAGTTTTGATTAGCTTTTCCAATACTTTCACTATTACACTTGTCAATGATACAGGTCTATAATTGAGGGGGTCTTCCCTGCTGCCACTTTTGTAGATTGGAACTATGTTAGCCTGTTTCCACACGTCTGCTACGATTCCTGTACACAGGGATGCCTGAAAGATCAGGTGAAGTGGAATGCTGAGCTCAGATGCACATTCTCTCAGAACCCATGGTGAAACGCCATCTGGGCCAGCTGCTTTGTTCCTCCCGAGCTCCTTTAGCATATTTTCCACTTCATCTCTAGACACCTCTATCCGCTCTATGTTGTTCTCTGGAATTCTTATTGTGTCTGGTTGTATGTGTGTGTGTGTGTGTGAGTGTAATTACCTAAGTGTAATTACCTAAGTGTAGTTACAGGATGAGAGCTACGCTCGTGGTGTCCCGTCTTCCCAGCACTCTTTGTCATATAACGCTTTGAAACTACTGACGGTCTTGGCCTCCACCACCTTCTCACTTAACTTGTTCCAACCGTCTACCACTCTATTTGCGAAGGTGAATTTTCTTATATTTCTTCGGCATCTGTGTTTAGCTAGTTTAAATCTATGGCCTCTTGTTCTTGAAGTTCCAGGTCTCAGGAAGTCTTCCCTGTCGATTTTATCAATTCCTGTTACTATTTTGTACGTAGTGATCATATCACCTCTTTTTCTTCTGTCTTCTAGTTTTGGCATATTTAATGCTTCTAACCTCTCCTCGTAGCTCTTGCCCTTCAGTTCTGGGAGCCACTTAGTAGCATGTCTTTGCACCTTTTCCAGTTTGTTGATGTGCTTCTTAAGATATGGGCACCACACAACAGCTGCATATTCTAGCTTTGGCCTAACAAAAGTCATGAACAACTTCTTTAGTATATCGCCATCCATGTATTTAAATGCAATTCTGAAGTTAGAAAGCATTGCATAGGCTCCTTGCACAATATTCTTAATGTGGTCCTCAGGTGATAGTTTTCTATCTAGAACCACTCCTAGATCTCTTTCTTTATCAGAATTCTTTAAAGATTTCTCACATAATATATAGGTTGTGTGGGGTCTATGTTCTCCTATTCCACATTCCATAACATGACATTTATTAACATTAAATTCCATTTGCCAAGTGGTGCTCCATATACTTATTTTGTCCAGGTCTTCTTGAAGGGCATGACAATCATCTAAATTTCTTATCCTTCCTATTATCTTAGCATCATCAGCAAACATGTTCATATAATTCTGTATACCAACTGGTAGATCATTTATGTACACAATAAACATCACTGGTGCAAGAACTGAACCCTGTGGTACTCCACTTGTGACATTTCTCCATTCCGATACATTGCCTCTGATTACTGCCCTCATTTTTCTATCAGTCAGAAAATTTTTCATCCATGATAGAAGCTTACCTGTCACCCCTCCAATATTTTCCAGTTTCCAGAACAACCTCTTATGTGGAACTCTGTCGAAAGCCTTTTTTAGGTCCAGATAGATGCAGTCAACCCAGCCATCTCTTTCCTGTAATATCTCTGTGGCCCGATCATAGAAACTGAGTAAATTCGATACACAGGATCTTCCTGATCGAAAACCATACTGTCTGTCTGATATTATATCATTTCTCTCCAGGTGTTCTACCCATTTAGTTTTGATTAGCTTTTCCAATACTTTCACTATTACACTTGTCAATGATACAGGTCTATAATTGAGGGGGTCTTCCCTGCTGCCACTTTTGTAGATTGGAACTATGTTAGCCTGTTTCCACACGTCTGCTACGATTCCTGTACACAGGGATGCCTGAAAGATCAGGTGAAGTGGAATGCTGAGCTCAGATGCACATTCTCTCAGAACCCATGGTGAAACGCCATCTGGGCCAGCTGCTTTGTTCCTCCCGAGCTCCTTTAGCATATTTTCCACTTCATCTCTAGACACCTCTATCCGCTCTATGTTGTTCTCTGGAATTCTTATTGTGTCTGGTTCTCTGAAGATTTCATTTTGTACAAACACACTTTGGAACTTTTCATTTAATGTTTCACACATTTCCTTTTCATTTTCCGTGAATCTGTTTCCCATTTCCAACCTCTGGATATTATCCTTTACCTGCAATTTGTTGTTTATGAATTTGTAGAATAGGCCCGGTTCTGTTTTACATTTATCTGCTATCCCTTTTTCAAAATTTCTTTCTGCTTCTCTCCTTACTGCTGTATAATTGTTTCTCGCATCTTTGTATCGCTGGTATGTTTGGGGGTTTGGCCTCTTCCTATACTGATTCCATTTTTGTGTCTTTTGGTCTCTTGCCCTCTCACAATTTCTGTCGAACCAATCCTGTTTTTTGGTCCTGCATCTCTGTTTTGGTATGAATGTTTGTGTGCCTTCCTCGTATAGTTTTAAAAATTTGGCATACATTTCATTTACTTCCCTGCCTAGCAACAATTCTGTCCAATTACACTCATTAAAAAAATTTCGAAGTTCCCCATAGTTGCCTCTCTTTAAATCGAGTTTATCAACTGTTTCAATGTCCCCATTTTCTTCTAGATGATATCTTAAAGCATATTTAATGTCTAACAGGACGTGATCACTCTTTCCCAAGGGAGGAAGGTACTGGATGTCAAAAATCTCTTCTTCTTTCCTGGTGAATACTAGATCCAGTACTGACGGTATATCTCCTTCCCTCATTCTTGTGGCTTGCTTTATGTGTTGATACAAGAATGTCTCCAGAATGAGGTTCACAAATCTGCATGTCCAAAAGTCCTCCGTTCTTGCTTCATAGGCCTCCCAGTCTATTGCTCTAAAGTTGAAGTCCCCCAGTATCAACAGTCGTGATTTATCTTTATCTGCTTGTACAATAATATCTCTCATGACCATTATGAGGCCCTCTCGTTTGTCATCCAGTTCTTCCTTTGTCCACGTGTTGCTTGCTGGTGGGCTGTAGGTATTTACAATTATCAGGTTATCATCCTGATTCCAGACCTGCAATGCCATTATGTCAATATCTCGAGGGTTTTCAAATATTAACTCTTTTACCTTCAGGTGTTTTTTCACCAGTACAGCCACTCCTCCTCCCTTCCTAGTTTTCCTGTCACGTCTCCAAACTGAGTAGCCTCTTGGGAATATGACTTCATTTATTATATTTCCTTCAAGTTTCGTTTCTGATAATGCAACAATATCTGGGACCCTAAGCTGGATTATATCTTGCAACTCCAAAGTTTTTGACCTCACTCCATCTATGTTGGTATATACAATTTTCAGAAACATGTTCCCTTTTCCTTTGCTCTTTACTCCCCCTTCCACTACTGATCTTGTTGCTTTGTTTTTATGTACCATTTCACAAGCTTTCCAGTCCCTGTCACTTTGTAAAAAAAAGAATTTCTGTCTTCTTCATTTCTATCCCCATTTAGACGTTTTGCCTCAATTAAGTTCATTTTCAGCTTTTCTCTGTCTTCCTTGGAGAGGTCTTGTCTTATTGACCAAGATTTGCCAACCTCATCACTCTGCAGATTCCTGGCATTTCTTAGCACTTCCATCATCATCGTGTGTGTGTGTGTGTGTGTGTGTGTGTGTGTGTGTGTGTGTGTGTGTGTGTGTGTGTGTGTGTGTGTGTGTGTGTGTGGCCTCCACCACCTTCTCACCTAACTTGTTCCAACCATCTACCACTCTGTTTGCGAAAGTGAATTTTCTTATATTTCTTCGGCATCTGTGTTTAGCTAGTTTAAATCTATGACCTCTTGTTCTTAAAGTTCCAGGTCTCAGGAAATCTTCCCAATCAATTTTATAAATTCCTGTTACTATTTTGTATGTAGTGATCATATCGCCTCTTTTTCTTCTGTCTTCTAGTTTTGGCATATTTAATGCCTCTAACCTCTCCTCGTAGCTCTTGCCCTTCAGTTCTGGGAGCCACTTAGTAGCATGTCTTTGCACCTTTTCCAGTTTGTTGATGTGCTTCTTAAGATATAGGCACCACACAACCGCTGCATATTCTAGCTTTGGCCTAACAAAAGTCGTGAACAATTTCTTTAGTATATCGCCATCCATTTATTTATAAGCAATTCTGAAGTTAGAAAGCGTGGCATAGGCTCCGCACACAATATTCTTTATGTGGTCCTCAGGTGATAGTTTTCTATCTAGAACCACCCGTAGATCTCTTTCTTTATCAGAATTCTTTGAAGATTTCTCACATAATATATAGGTTGAGTGGGGTCTACGTTGTCCTATTCCACATTCCATAACATGGCATTTATTAACATTAAATTCCATTTGCCAAATTGTGCTCCATATACTTATTTTGTCCAGGTCATCTTGAAGGGCATGACAATCATCTAAGTTTCTTATCCTTCCTATTATCTTAGCATCATCAGCAAACATGTTCATATAATTCTGTATACCAACTGGTAGATCATTTATGTAGACAATAAACATCACTGGTGCAAGAATTGAACCCTGTGGTACTCCACTTGTGACATTTCTCCAGTCCGATACATTGCCTCTGATCACTGCCCTCATTTTTCTACCAGTCAGAAAATTTTTCATCCATGGTAGAAGCTTACCTGTCACCCCTCCAATATGTCCCAGTTTCCAGAGGAACCTCTTATGTGGAACTCTGTCGAAAGCCTTTTTCTAG
The DNA here is from genome assembly GCF_020424385.1 of Procambarus clarkii. NCBI lineage: Eukaryota > Metazoa > Arthropoda > Malacostraca > Decapoda > Cambaridae > Procambarus > Procambarus clarkii. The sequence goes on along the minus strand of NC_059587.1, from coordinate 7,694,431 downwards.
GTCCAAATAGATGCAGTCAACCCAACCATCTCTTTCCTGTACAATCTCTGTGGCTCAATCATAGAAACCGAGTAAATTTGTTACACAGGATCTTCCAGATCGAAACCATACTGACGGTCTGATGTTAGTATATCGTTTTTCCCCAGGTGTTCTACCCATTTAGTTTTAATTATTTGTTCCAATTTTTTTGACTATTACACTTGTCAATGATACAGGTCTATGACTGAGGGGGTCTTCCCTGTTGTCACTTTTGTAGACTGGAACTATATTAGCCTTTTTTTCACACATCTGCTATGACTCCTGTACACAAAGATGCCTAAAAAATCAGTTTAAGTGGGATGCTGAGCTCAGGTGCACATTCTCTCAGAACCCATGGTGAAGCTCCATCTGGACCAACTGCTTTGTTCTTACTTTGCTCCTTGTTCATTTCTTTCCACTTTGTCTCTAGACACCTCTATGTGCTCTATGTTCTCTGGAATTTTTATTGTGTCTGGTTCCCTGAAGATTTCAATTTGTACAAACACACTTTGGAACTTTTCGTTTAATGTTTCACACATTTCTTTTCATTTTCTGTGAATCTGTTTCCCATTTTCAACCTTTGAATATTATCCTTTACCTGCAATTTGTTGTTTATGAATTTATAGAAGAGGCCTCATTCTGTTTTACATTTATCCACTATGCCTTTTTCAAAATTTCTTCCTGCCTCCCTCCTCACTGCCATGTAGTGAGACAGGCATATTAAGATATGCCTTGATACAAAGATATGCATTACATACAAAGATGCGAGAAACAACTACACGGCATGATGATGATGATGTTTTTTAGTAGCGGGCTCACCATAGCCTGTGCTGCCTGGAACTTTTTGTTCCAGGTAGCGAATCTTAAACAACAACAACAACATGTTGTGTAATTGTTTCTTGCATCTTTGTATCTCTGGTATGTTTGGGGGTTTGGCCTCTTCCTATATTGATTCCATTTTTGTGTCTTTTGGTCTCTGGCCCTCTCCCAGTTATTTCTGTTGAACCAATCCTGTTTCCTAGTCCTGCATCTCTATTTTGGTATAAATTTTGTTGTGTCTTTATCATATATTTCACAAAACTTGACATACATCTCATTTACTTCATGTCCTAACAGCAAGTCTTTCCAATCAAATTCCTTAAAAAATGTCTGAGTTCCCCATAATATCCTCTCCTGAAATCAGGCTTTTCAACTGTTTCAACTTCATTTTCTTCCAGATTATAAGACATTGCATACTTTATTCCCAAAAAGACATGGGGTCACTTTTCCCAAATGAAGAAGGTACTGAATGTCAAATATCTCTTCCTCTTTCTTGGTAAATATCAAATCCAACATGGAGGGAACATCCCCTTCCCTCATCCTCGTAGCTTGTTTAACATGTTGAAACACAAATGTTTCCAGGATGAGGTTTGTAAGAGAGTGAGTGAGTGAGTTAGTTTCAAAATACATTCTCATGAAATATATGAGTTTCTAAGAGCAGGCTTCAGATGAGCTCAGGTATTATAACAGCTCTTGCTTGCAGTTTCACTAGGTACAGTACATCATTTGACATCCCTTATGAACAATAATCTTAGTAAAAAAAAAAAAGAGAGAAAATTAGATGAGAGAAAAATTTGAAGAAGTGAGAGAAAATGAGAAGGTGAGGGAAGGAGGTAGGAAGGTGCGAGAGTTGGACATCTAAAGAGATTTCGCTACATGTGTGGCTTATTTCTCCTGTACAGAAGGCCAAGTGCTTTCTGGACCCCTTGGAACCGAGACTAAATGAATAACCTGTTATGTCCGTAAAAGTTGTTCATCATCCTGAAAATATAGGGAAAATTTTGACAATTTTATAGCAAAAATTCAACAGTATTTTGTTTGTACCCACCAATATGAGAAGTCCTGATTTGCTTGATACCGTATTATTGTTGTTATTGATAACTTATTATTATTGTTGCTTGAGCATTGTTAGGTAGATGGAAGATGTGGTGGTGGATATTGATGGTGTTGGGTTGACTGAAGTGGAGATTAATGGTGATGATGTATTCTCATATGTTGAAGTGTTTGGATCAACATGTGATGAGTCACGTGCAGGTGGTTCAATGTCAGCTTTCTTGGAAGCCTTTGCAAAAAATTCTTCAATTGAAATTTGTTCCATTCCCTTGACTCTTGTTTGAAAAAGCTTCATCTACAAATTGTACTGGTTCATCATGTCCTCAGGTTTAAACTCACTGTTACTTGTTTCCATAAATGCAAGAATGCTTTCAAAATATTGCTGAACTCTTTCCATGTTACCTTTTTCCTTTAACACTTCCTCATCCTCTTTCTCACCATCATCCTCTTCTTCACCATCATCTTCATTACACTCCTATGCCTATTTTAGTGTAACTAAATCTATAATTTCTTCATCGGTTATGTTTTGAAAGGTTGAGCTTCTTCGTCATAATCTATTCGATTATCTATGTCATCGTTTAGTGCTCGGCAATTATTTCTTCTCGCTAACTTTCTTGGCCCCAAATCCTTCAAAAATTGTCCTGTTACCTTCCTCGGGAAACAGACCTGATGCAGGCCAAAGTTTTCTCTAACTATTTCTTAGTGCTGTTAGCTTTACTTCATCCCATGCACTAGTGACAGTCCAGATAGCTAACTTTATTTTGTAAACTTTAAAAAAGTCCTTAACTGTTCCTGGCTGATTATTGAGCCATCTGACAACTGTCCTCTTATAGTGGTGCTTAACCCTTAAGGTTCTTTGATCAGTGGGTTGGATCAGTGAAGCTGTACTGGGTGGTAAGAACATACCAATCATATGGCCAGTTATTAGCTCATCACTTCGTGGATGTGCTGTACTATTATCTAGCAACAGCACAACTTTGCTGTTTTGTGGGAGGCTAACACTTTTAAGGTACTCCTTCACCACAAATACAAATTTCTTACTTAACCACTCGACAAATATTACACAAGACATCCATCCACTTGACTGCCTCTTATAAATCACAGGAAGGCACCTAGTTAACTTTTAAGCCCTGGGGTTTTTGCTAATCTTAATCACAAGTAATTTCAGTTTGTGTGCGTGTCAGCTGCATTAGCACAGCACAACACACAAATTGTCTGTTTGTTCGGCTTATAACCAGCTGAAGGATCATTGTCATCTCTATGAGCCATTGTCTTTGTGGGTAACATGCCATCGAGACAGGTTTGTGCTGGCGCATTATAAATTTACTCTGGAGATAAATTTTGTTCCTACACCATCTCCACAAATTTACTTACTTTTCTGCACCAGCAGCATCAGCAGACAGCTTTTCACCCTGTACTCTAATGTACCTAATGCCACTGTGGAGTTTAAAGCCTCCCAACCATCCATCAGTGTATAAATACTGCTCAGGAATTTTCATAGACTGGTGAAACTTGTGTGGTTTTTTTCCATGAGCATCTAGCCCACCACTGGTTTTTTTATCTCCTCACACTTCTGTTTGTACCACTGCCACACTGCATCATCAACACTCTCTACTTTTACTTTACTTACTGTCTTTCTATTATGTATCAGCAGTCTCCGTGGTGTAGTGGTAAGACACTCGCCTGGCGTTCCGCGAGCGCTATGTCATGGGTTCGTATCCTGGCCGGGGAGGATTTACTGGGCGCAAATCCTTAACTGTAGCCTCTGTTTAACGCAACAGTAAAATGTGTACTTGGATGAAAAAACGATTCTTCGCGGCAGGGGATCTTATTCCAGGGACCTGCCCGAAACGCTACGCGTACTAGTGGCTGTACAAGAATGTAACAACTCTTGTATATATCTCAAAAAAAAAAAAAAAAAAAAAAAAAAAATGTATTGCTTTATTACTTTCACTTCTAGAAAAATTGTCAAAGATGGTAGCTTCAGCCTTAATATCAGAAAGCATACTTTTCCTAATGACATATTCGAACACACAGCACTTCTCAGGATTCTAGGGATTCCATTGTTTGTCTTCTTAATTATTTCAACTTTCTTCTCAAATGTCATTACTGACCTCTTTATTTTACATATACTGCTTGTTGAAGCTTTCACTGATACAATGGCTGCATTTGGAGCCGACATGGTGCACAGATGTTCCTAAATTTATGACAATACATCCAACAAAATCTAAGAATGAACACTCTAGTCTCTGACACATCAAAATAATGTGCTGTGAATCTGTGACATCACAGAGTAGAAGGCACTAGAGTGGCACCCGACATGGTCTGTTACTGCACAAACAAGGCCCATCTCTCTCCCATGCACCCTCCACCATCCCCAGGCAGCGAGGCCTGACAAGCACTCGTCTCACGACTTTTTTGTACATTTTTATTCGGAGTGCCCACCTCACGACTTTATTGGACCATTTTATTCAGACCTCTCTCTGCACTGGTTTATCTGACTTTTTTATAAGGACAAACCCAAAATAGGAAACAGGCCTATCTAGATAAGTGGCATCCAGAAAGCACATCCCGCCAAACACATGACCAAACTACGACATTGTTACAACGTTCCAACAAGTTTTAACACCTAACGAGTTGTAACAACCAATATAGCAAGTTGTAACCACATTCTAATATGTCATAAAAAAATTTATAACAAGTTGTAACCAGTGGATAATAGGGACAGTTACATTGTGTGTTTGCAGGGATGGCCCTGTGTGCCAGTTGTGAAACTTCATTTTCAAAGTTAGCTGGGCCCATTCTTGGGTAAAGAAAAAACTGCACCAACTCAAAATGAAAATGCCCTATAGAATTTTAATGTTGTATTTAATGTACTCAATAACTTTCCCAAGGCACCAACAATTTCTATGAATATCATTGCTATGCAATCATAGTAATAATAGAGCACAGTGGTGAACATGGTCATGTCACAACTGAAACCTTCCAGGATAGATTCCTACAACAGGACAGAAACCTTCAGGCACAGTTTCTTTCACTTTATGCTTCTGTTCACCTAGCAGTATATATATATATATATATATATATATACACCCAAGAGTTTGACAACTGTTGTGGGTTACATCCTTAAGGTCATTAGTTAGTCTAGGGGGGACCTCAATAACCCCAACAGGATTCCTGTTCCCGTTAATGAGAAACACCCAAATTTTTTTCATGCTTGATAGACAAATTTTCCTAGAGTTAAATTTAAATTTCAACCTATCATATGATAGTCATCTACCAAACTCTGGCTACAAGAGATTTCACCTTTATTGCCAGCATTTTACCTAAATTTAGTTGACAGCTACCATCTCTAGTGGACTCAATGGGGGACAGCAAGCTGCCAGCAACTTGACAAAGATCCCTGCATTATTCCGAGGACCTTTTCCAGTTGAATTTTGAACTGGAATATTGTTTTGGCATTTATGACTTTGGTGGGTAGGTAATTCCATGGATATATTTTTCTATTGGTGAAAAACTCTTTCGTGTTATTTGTCCTACATTGTGGCTTGTTGAACGTTAAGCTGTTGTTTCCTGCAAAACAACATTGGTCCTTTTAAAGTGGTCTGGATTAATATCTTCCAATTTGTTCAGTATATTAAAGGTTTCTGTGCGATCAGCCTTGTTTTGTCCAGTTTGTACTGTAGTGTTATTAGACCTGAGGCCCTCAACCTTTCTTGGAATGAGAATTGACTTAGTTGTGGGATAATTTTTATTGCTCTGTGTTGAAATTTGTCTAAATCATGTGTGTCCTTTTGATGGTGAGGTCTTCATGCTTGGATAATGTGGGTGATACGTCAGAGATTTGTAAATTTCTTTTCACAGGTAGGGCCATGACCCCCAACATAGCATAAATGAACCAAGCCCATCAACTTTCCTATGCCCAAAACTTTGTTTAGCACACATTTTCTACAAAAAACCTTGGGAATTCATTCCAGTAAATAATAAGGGAAATTATATTTTCATAAGCATTTTCAGAATACAGTAACATTTCTGGCACTTCTACCGAGCCAAATTCAAAACTCCATTGAATAAAACTTAGAGACTTGCCAGGCTTCCAAAATAAAAACCAGTCATATTGGCTCTTCCAATATTGGCTTTCATCTCAAACAGTTTTTTGGGTCAAGATATTCAATTACATTTTTTATTATCCTTATATAAGTAGTATTTAAAGAAATTCAGTAGCTGTACTTGCCAATATTAAGAACTCTTCACTCTAAAAATGTAAATTAGCCATATAATCTTTCTCAAACCAGGTTCATTCACGTTTTCCTATGCTCAAGACTGTTTATGATCAATGTTTTTAAGAATGAAACATCTTCAGAATCTCTGCCAATTAATAATTTAGGAGATATGGCTTCATAATCATTTTCAGAATAAAATTTCTGGCATTTCCACTGACCTAAACTCTGATCTTCACTGAATAATAAAAAAAAAACAAGAATACATAAAATTGGGAAAAATATGATCTACAGGATATTACTTTACCTAATGATCTGGATTTTACAAATCCTCCGGAACCTGGAATTTTCCAACAAACCCGATATTTGGAATGGAGCTTCGGTAGCCCGAATTTGGTCCTTTCTTTTGAGGGATCCGTTATAAGGAGGTCTGGATTTGAGAGGTGCCACTGTATGTGTGAATAGAAGGTCTGTGAATACTATGTTGGCAACTGTAGTTCATTTGAGCTTTATAGTTATCCATTGATGGCAGAAGTAATTCTTCAGAAGCTGACTGCTATCTGATGCCCACAATGTGGCAAAACGTAATATTACGATCTCTACAGAGTTGAATTTCCACAAATAAAATGTATTACTGTACTGTATTACTGACATTGCAGCCTAAGGGGTTATTACAAGTAGGCATTATCGAGATACCTTTATCTAGATACAAATTGGCAGACCAACAGTTTTATTCCTATTGGGCATACATCACTTCTAGATGATGACATGTGAGTACACTTTGTAGAGATGGTTTTGTAAGTTTCACAAATCATCACCAGTAGCTGTTAATATCTCAATTGCCTTCAGTGGGCTAATAACTAAACTTAGAGGAAATGGCTGATCCTCCAGGACTACAGTACAGTGAATACCCCAGCTTAAGAAGGCTGAAGGAACAAACAAGTAATGTTTGAAAGTGTCAAACTTCACTTGCAATATTTCTGGTTAAACTTTCAACAAAAAGTCTTACCTTTATTATTGGCAAGTCACTAAGGGGTAGGAACTCAGGGGTAGTTGGATCCTCGATGTCAAGGTCATCTCTCTGGAGTATAATGTTGTCCTCGAGTGGCCTGAACATTGCACCAAACACTACACAATTTAGCATGATCCCTGAGATGATAATCAGAGAGTTCTGCCAGCTGAGCTCATTTATCTGCAAGATAATACAAACACATGATACAATGGGGGAAAGCATCTATATATCATAGGCTATCCGTTATGTACTTACCCAACTGTGCCAACAGAGAGCAAGATTGTACCTGGTGCTCTTGTGCCCTGCCACACAACTATTGTATGTGGTGCCACTGTTATGGTGCTCTGATGTTTTTGCTTTTGGAGCTATAAATGGAGACAGCATCCACAACCTCTGCTCCCAACACATTATACTTGCTCAAAACCTGCTTTTATTTAGGCAAAAAGTACATACATAAGTTACAAGAACAGTGGAGGATTCCTAGGTAAGACAAGTACAATGCCTAAAGCCATTAAAATGCAGAGCATTCCAGACAATGTGGAACAAGAATTTGATGAACAACATACTGTACAAGCTTAATGGATAACTCTTAAAGTTAAATATCAGACACATTTAAAAAATGAAGAAGAGAATTCAAAACATTTACATTATTTATGTGATAAATGGAAATGCAAATTTTGCAGCAGAACAACAGTAAGTATAAATTATAAACTGAAGAGAATAAAAAGAGGGTTTACAATTTAATATTAAATGTTTATATGGCAGCTATCAGTAACAGTACAGATTCAATTATTAATGTTCAATAACCTTAAAAAACACAGATTGCCATTTATGAAGTAAACTTGGTTACATAGAAGTAATTAGGTAGTTCTTAGTGTCTCTTTTTTTTAAACTGGTTGAGAGAAGAACAGTCTTTAATGTGATTAGGAAGGTCATTCCACAGTTTGGGACCCTTGATTTGCAAAGCATTTCTGGTTTAAGTTGCATGCTTTGAATAAAAAAAAAAACAGCGTTGAATGTAATGAAACGCCATTTTCTGGGTGAGACCCGGAGGCTCCCCCAGAAAGATATGTATTTCTCATGTAGTGCCCATGGGTTCTGTTACAGGAAGTTCTGTTCTGTTCTGTTCTGTCTAGGAAGTGCTTAAGGTCAGAATTAAAATTGCAGTTCAGAGTTTTATATATACAGATTACAGTACACTTAAGAGGATGTGTAGTGACTTATTATTTAACATATTCAAAGAATTAATTAAGGGACTTGAGTTTGTTATTGTTTTAACTAGTGATTTGTGTTGAGTAATAAGAGGTCGTAGATAACTATGGGTAGTAGAACCCACGGCACAGATACCGTATGTGAGATAAGGATAGATGAGAGAGCAATAAAGTGATACCAGGGCAGGGCGAGGTACAAAGTAACCGATTATAGCAAGAATGCGTACTGTTTTAAAAACTTTTTTTGTTATATTTAGTACCATGTATGGGACTTGAAATTCAACTTGTTATCAATGAGAACATGGAGGAATTTCCCATATGCTCTGTTCATATTGGGTGTTGTTAATTCATAAGTAAATTTGATCAGTGGACATATTACCAAACTAAATATAGGTTTTATCAATGTTAAGGCTGAATTTGTTAGTAGTTAGCCAAAGATGGACATTTCTAGTTCAGTATTCACTGTGTCATTTAGAATAAGATGATTAGAATTGGAGAAAATGAAGGCTGTGCCGTCACCCAGCAGAACTGGCTAGAGGTGTTGACCTCTGTAGTGTTGCAGTTTAAGAAGAATGCAATTGTGGTTAATGGTGTCAAAATCCTTATATAGGTAAACAAATACTGTAAATCTACTCGTATTCATTTTTGTCAAAAGCTGCACGTTTCAAGTTGAGCACACTAATTAGTGCATCATAGGTGCTTTATTGGGGGTCTGAAGCCATATTGGCAAGAGCTAAGTGTACTATGTTTTGCTAGATAGGAGTAGAGCCTCTTGTACATTAGGTATCCAAATAATTTAGACAAGGTCTAGGGGCCTCATAGCCTGGTGGATAGCGCGCAGGACTCGTAATTCTGTGGCACGGGTTCGATTCCCGCACGAGGCAGAAACAAATGGGCAAAGTTTCTTTCACCCTGAATGCCCCTGTTACCTAGCAGTAAATAGGTACCTGGGTGTTAGTCAGCTGTCACGGGCTGCTTCCTGGGGGTGGAGGCCTGGTCGAGGACCGGGCCGCGGGGACACTAAAGCCCCGAAATTATCTCAAGATAACCTCAAGATAAGGTGGTAAGAATTGATACTCATCTAAAATTGTCAATTTCATTAAGATTACCACTTTAATGGACATTCTTTTAGAATATCAGGGAAGATTCGGTGTTCAAGTGATTTAATTAGTTTTAAGTGAGAGGATTATATAAGTAACATCTGAGAAATTAGTTGGAGTTAGGTACAGCAGCAAAATCATACTGTTTAGCAAGTCACATTCTTCACTTTCAACCAACAGTGGGTGTATGCTGGTTATGTTAAGTATTAACATAAGATAGAGAAATCCACATGGTTGACCTTGGAGACCTGAGTCCTAGCACAAGACACAAGTTGCACCTCACTAGGAATATCTTGCTGTCACCTTTAATGTTTAGCATGGTATGATATAACAAACACACTCGGGAATTCCTCACAAGTCTACCATGCACAGAGTTATGTGATGCAACTTGGAGTCATTTTAATTAAGGTATAATTACTTAAACCTACAAGTCAGCAATATATTTATCTTTTAACTCAAAACAACAATCTGTTCTTCTTTGAACGTGAGACAAAACCTACACGACTACAATTAATTTTATTTTTAGTTCACATTAAACATTAATTAAATTTGTTTGATGCAGATGAGGAGTCACAATAACGTGGCTGAAATATGTTGACCAAACCACATACTAGAAAGTGAAGGGACGACAACGTTTCAGTCCGTTCTGGACCATTCTTAAGTCGATGAGAATGGTCTTTGACTTTTACTTAATCGACACTGTTTGATAAGGTTTGTCAAGTAGCATTTTAAAGTACTATAGAGCCTTGTTTTGGTTTCAAAGTGAAAAAGTGCAGCTACTCTAAAGTTAGAATGCTGCAGTATATCATCTATACCTTTACTAAAGAATGTCTCTGTCTATTTGTCTCTCTGTCCAAAGATGGAAGCCAGATTCTTGGGGCTAGCTTCACCCAAATTTGCAGGGAGGGGGGGGGGGGATGGTCTAGGGAATGAGACAGTGGGGCAGACACAAGTTGTTCGGGGTAGGCCTAAGTTCAATAATTTAAAAAATATCAGCCTATAATCCAACACTAATGCGTGATTTTCATGAAGTCTGAAATGAAAACGCAGATGTATTCTCCATAGAGTTCATCGTGCATTTTCATGAGTTATACCAAAAATGATGAACAGAGACAGAGGTCAAAATGTAAGATGAGGCACAAGGTGAGACACGGGGATGATGAGTGGAGAAAGAATGATGAGGGGGATGAAGAGGAGTGGGAGGGGGATAAAATGAGGGAAGAGGAATGGGAGGGGAAATGGGGAAAAATGTGGGGTAGAGAGGTGGGAGGAGGGAGAGTAAGTAGAGTGAAGGGATGGAGAGGGGGGAACAGGGAAGGTGATAACAGAGGAAAGGAGAGTAGAGTGGGAAGAGGGGGAAGGGGGGGGGGGGAGCCAAACACAGACCCAGGCACTGCTGGGTTCCCCCCTCTATATCTATACTATAAGAGAGAATATCTGTGTTTGTTTTGTCTGTTCAAAGATGGAGGCCAGGGACTTGGAGCTAGGCTCACCCAAATTGGAAGAGTGAATGGTCTGGGGTACAGGATGAACATAGGCTGCTCAGAATTCCCAGAATTCAAAAGGAAACAGCATGCCAGGAGCCACATTCAGACCCCCACAAAGATTTTTGGCACTCCCTGCCAGCTACACAGCTAAATATTTCCAAAACTAACTTTTGAAAAAATATTTTTTCCTTATAATAATATGCATCACTATTCACTGATCTCTTGAAAATTAACATAAATTTCCTGCTATTGATAAGTTGCTTGCACTCCCATAAATCAGACGATTCTTCCACAGCTTCAAAGGTTCCTCAAGCCACAGTTATATATCAGAGTAAGCTAGGGGGTTACTGTTCTTTTTCTTATGTCGCACCACTAAGCTCCTCTCACTGGTGACCACCCACACATTACACAATTACTTATTTTATAAAAGAAAGAGAGAGATAGAGAGACAAACAAGCAAAGACAGAGATATAGAGACAGAGAGACAAACTCAGAGATACAGACAGAGACAGAAACAGACCAATATTAAACAGATGGATAATAGGTAGATAGATACATGGATATGTGGATTGATACGTGGATAGATGAGAGGGATTCACAAAGACACATGTCTTTGACACCAGCTACTCCACTATGGCTCCTGTAACTCACCAGGTACTCCACTGGGACTCTTGTAACTCACCAGGTACTCCACTGGGACTCTTGTAACTCACCAGGTACTCCACTGGGACTCTTGTAACTCACCAGGTACTCCACTGGGACACCAGTAACTCACCAGGTACTCCACTGGGACTCTTGATTCATGTAGCTCTTGATAAAAATGAGTTCCCTGTTGGGTTATTTGTGGACCTGCGTAAGGCTTTTGACACTGTCAACCACCAAACCTTCTTCTTAAATTACATCATTATGGAGTCAAAGGTCACTCCCTGCAATTCCTTAAGCCTTACCTTACTGACAGGCTTTAGTATATGTTTCTGTGAATAATTCAATATCTCCCGCCCTACCCATCAACATTGGTGTTCCTCATGGCAGCATACTCAGCCCTCTCCTCTTTCTCATCTGCATTAATGACCTTCAACAAAGTAGATGGCACATTCCATGGTGTTCTCATTGACCACAAGCTGAATTTCCAGGGACACATTCTAAATATAGCAAAAAAAGTTTCAAAAACTGTTGGCATTCTTTCTAAGATCAGATATTATGTACCCCGCCCTGCCCTGGTGACTCTCTATTACTCCCTCATCTATCCTTATCTCAACTATGGTATTTGTGCTTGGGGTTCTACTACCCAAAATCATTTACATCCTCTAATTACTCAACACAAAGCTGCTATTAGGACAATATCCCACTCTGGCCCCAGACATCACTCGGTACCCCTTCTCAAGTCTCTGAATATGTTAGATATTAAGTCACTGCACATTCTCTCATGTGTATTATATATATATATAAAACTCTGAACTGTAATGTCAATCCTGACCTTAAAAGCTTCCTAGAAGGTTGTAACAGAACCCATGAGCACCACACCAGAAACAAATACCTATTTGATATTCCAAGAGTACGACTTAATCAAACTTGAAATGCTCTACAAATCAAGGGACCCAGAATGTGGAATGACCTTCCCAATCATGTTAAAGACTGTACCTCTCCCAACCAGTTTAAGATAAAAACTAAGTACTACCTAATTAATTCCATGTAACCTACCTCACCCCTAAAATGTCAACCCATGTCTACTATTTTAAACAATGCTGTTTTGTTGACCAAATTGTATATTTTGCTTTTTTCTGCTATGTTTCCCTCCTTTTTTTATTCTTTTATTTTCTCAACTCAATTTATACTTTAATCTCAATTAGTATTAAGTTTTAGTCTTAGTGTTTTTCCTGCCCGAAACGCTTTGCGTAATAGTGGCTTTAGGCATTGTATGTACTAGCTCTATCTATAAATCCATCAACTTTTGTATCTTACCTTGTATGTATGTACCTTACCTGAATAAACATTTGATTTTATTTGATTTGATTTCTTGTAACTCACCAGGTACTCCACTGAGACATCAGTAACTCAGCAAGTACTCCACCAGGTACTCTTGTAACTCACCAGGTACTCCACTGAGACATCAGTAACTCAGCAAGTACTCCACCAGGTACTCTTGTAACTCACCAGGTACTCCACTGAGACATCAGTAACTCAGCAAGTACTCCACCAGGTACTCTTGTAACTCACCAGGTACTCCACTGAGACATCAGTAACTCAGCAAGTACTCCACCAGGTACTCTTGTAACTCACCAGGTACTCCACTGGAACACCAGTAACTCAGCAAGTACTCCACTAGGTACTCTTGTAACTCACCAGGTACTCTTTTAACTCACCAGGTACTCCACCAGGTACTCTTGTAACTCACCAGGTACTCGACCAATGGGGAGAAGGCGAAGGTACCAATGCCAGAGCCACAGACGGCGATGCCCGTCGCGAAGGAACGTCTCTTCTCGAAGTAGCCGGTGACGCAGACGATGGCCGGCAAGTAGATGAGGCCAAACCCTAGACCTGTGGGTCATCACATCATATTATAACCTCTCATTTGTGTAGTTTACAGTATACAGTGCTGCTTCATCATACATTATTCCAGTATGGCAATATAATCCACAGGCAATGAATACTCTGCGGTTAATCAAGGTCTTATTAGTTAATGAAGAAACTGTTCCTCGAGTCACCAATCCAGTTACTGGGAAGCCCGTGTCTATCACTGGTTACTGGGGAGCCCGTGTCTATCACCGGTTACTGGGGAGCCCGTGTCTATCACTGGTTACTGGGGAGCCCGTGTCTATCACCGGTTACTGAGGAGCCCGTGTCTATCACCTGTTACTGAGGAGCCCGTGTCTATCACCTGTTACTGAGGAGCCCGTGTCTATCACCTGTTACTGGGGAGCCCGTGTCTATCACCTGTTACTGGGGAGCCCGTGTCTATCACCTGTTACTGGGGAGCCCGTGTCTATCACCGGTTACTGAGGAGCCCGTGTCTATCACCTGTTACTGGGGAGCCCGTGTCTATCACCTGTTACTGGGGAGCCCGTGTCTATCACCTGTTACTGAGGAGCCCGTGTCTATCACCTGTTACTGGGGAGCCCGTGTCTATCACCTGTTACTGAGGAGCCCATGTCTATCACCTGTTACTGAGGAGCCCGTGTCTATCACCAGTTACTGGGAGCCTTTGTCTATCACCTGTTACTGGGAGCCCGTGTCTATCACCAGTTACTGGGGAGCCCATGTCTATCACCTGTTACTGAGGAGCCCGTGTCTATCACCTGTTACTGAGGAGCCCGTGTCTATCACCTGTTACTGAGGAGCCCGTGTCTATCACCAGTTACTGAGGAGCCCGTGTCTATCACCTGTTACTGGGGAGCCCGTGTCTATCACCTGTTACTGGGGAGCCCGTGTCTATCACCTGTTACTGAGGAGCCCGTGTCTATCACCAGTTACTGGGGAGCCCGTGTCTATCACCTGTTACTGAGGAGCCCGTGTCTATCACCAGTTACTGAGGAACCCGTGTCTATCACCAGTTACTGGGAGCCCGTGTCTATCACCTGTTACTGAGGAGCCCGTGTCTATCACCAGTTACTGAGGAGCCCGTGTCTATCACCAGTTACTGGGGAGCCCGTGTCTATCACCAGTTACTGAGGAGCCCGTGTCTATCACCTGTTACTGAGGAGCCCGTGTCTATCACCAGTTACTGAGGAGCCCGTGTCTATCACCAGTTACTGAGGAACCCGTGTCTATCACCAGTTACTGAGGAACCCGTGTCTATCACCAGTTACTGAGGAGCCCGTGTCTATCACCTGTTACTGAGGAGCCCGTGTCTATCACCAGTTACTGGGGAGCCCGTGTCTATCACCTGTTACTGAGGAGCCCGTGTCTATCACCTGTTACTGAGGAGCCCGTGTCTATCACCTGTTACTGGGGAGCCCGTGTCTATCACCTGTTACTGAGGAGCCCGTGTCTATCACCAGTTACTGAGGAGCCCGTGTCTATCACCTGTTACTGGGGAGCCCGTGTCTATCACCTGTTACTGAGGAACCCGTGTCTATCACCAGTTACTGGGGAGCCCGTGTCTATCACCAGTTACTGGGAGCCCATGTCTATCACCTGTTACTGGGGAGCCCGTGTCTATCACCTGTTACTGAGGAGCCCGTGTCTATCACCTGTTACTGGGGGAGCCGGTGTCTATCACCTGTTACTGAGGAGCCCGTGTCTATCACCAGTTACTGGGGAGCCCGTGTCTATCACCAGTTACTGGGGAGCCCGTGTCTATCACCTGTTACTGGGAGCCCGTGTATATCACCTGTTACTGAGGAGCCCGTGTCTATCACCTGTTACTGGGGGAGCCGGTGTCTATCACCTGTTACTGAGGAGCCCGTGTCTATCACCAGTTACTGGGGAGCCCGTGTCTATCACCAGTTACTGAGGAGCCCGTGTCTATCACCTGTTACTGGGGGAGCCGGTGTCTATCACCTGTTACTGAGGAGCCCGTGTCTATCACCAGTTACTGGGGAGCCCGTGTCTATCACCAGTTACTGGGGAGCCCGTGTCTATCACCTGTTACTGGGAGCCCGTGTCTATCACCTGTTACTGAGGAGCCCGTGTCTATCACCTGTTACTGGGGGAGCCGGTGTCTATCACCTGTTACTGAGGAGCCCGTGTCTATCACCAGTTACTGGGGAGCCCGTGTCTATCACCTGTTACTGAGGAGCCCGTGTCTATCACCTGTTACTGAGGAGCCCGTGTCTATCACCTGTTACTGGGGAGCCCGTGTCTATCACCTGTTACTGAGGAGCCCGTGTCTATCACCAGTTACTGGGGAGCCCGTGTCTATCACCAGTTACTGGGGAGCCCGTGTCTATCACCTGTTACTGAGGAGCCCGTGTCTATCACCAGTTACTGGGAAGCCCGTGTCTATCACCAGTTACTGAGGAGCCCGTGTCTATCACCAGTTACTGAGGAGCCCGTGTCTATCACCAGTTACTGGGAAGCCCGTGTCTATCACCTGTTACTGAGGAGCCCGTGTCTATCACCAGTTACTGGGAAGCCCGTGTCTATCACCTGTTACTGAGGAGCCCGTGTCTATCACCAGTTACTGAGGAGCCCGTGTCTATCACCTGTTACTGAGGAGCCCGTGTCTATCACCAGTTACTGGGAAGCCCGTGTCTATCACCTGTTACTGAGGAGCCCGTGTCTATCACCTGTTACTGAGGAGCCCGTGTCTATCACCTGTTACTGGGGAGCCCGTGTCTATCACCTGTTACTGAGGAGCCCGTGTCTATCACCTGTTACTGAGGAGCCCGTGTCTATCACCAGTTACTGAGGAGCCCGTGTCTATCACCAGTTACTGAGGAGCCCGTGTCTATCACCAGTTACTGAGGAGCCCGTGTCTATCACCAGTTACTGAGGAGCCCGTGTCTATCACCTGTTACTGGGGAGCCCGTGTCTATCACCAGTTACTGAGGAGCCCGTGTCTATCACCAGTTACTGAGGAGCCCATGTCTATCACCAGTTACTGAGGAGCCCGTGTCTATCACCAGTTACTGAGGAGCCCGTGTCTATCACCAGTTACTGAGGAGCCCGTGTCTATCACCAGTTACTGGGGAGCCCGTGTCTATCACCAGTTACTGGGGAGCCCGTGTCTATCACCTGTTACTGAGGAGCCCGTGTCTATCACCTGTTACTGGGGAGCCCGTGTCTATCACCTGTTACTGGGGAGCCCGTGTCTATCACCAGTTACTGAGGAACCCGTGTCTATCACCTGTTACTGGGAGCCCGTGTCTATCACCTGTTACTGGGGAGCCCGTGTCTATCACCAGTTACTGGGGAGCCCGTGTCTATCACCAGTTACTGGGGAGCCCGTGTCTATCACCTGTTACTGGGGAGCCCGTGTCTATCACCTGTTACTGGGAGCCCGTGTCTATCACCTGTTACTGGGGAGCCCGTGTCTATCACCAGTTACTGAGGAGCCCGTGTCTATCACCTGTTACTGGGAGCCCGTGTCTATCACCTGTTACTGGGGAGCCCGTGTCTATCACCAGTTACTGGGGAGCCCGTGTCTGTCACCTGTTACTGAGGAGCCCGTGTCTATCACCAGTTACTGAGGAGCCCGTGTCTATCACCTGTTACTGGGGAGCCCGTGTCTATCACCAGTTACTGAGGAGCCCGTGTCTATCACCTGTTACTGGGAGCCCGTGTCTATCACCTGTTACTGGGGAGCCCGTGTCTATCACCAGTTACTGGGGAGCCCGTGTCTATCACCTGTTACTGAGGAGCCCGTGTCTATCACCAGTTACTGGGGAGCCCAGGTCTTACCTGACCAGAGCCTCACCTGGCTGGACTTACCTGACCTGAACCTCACCTGGCTGGACTTACCTGACCAGAGCCTCACCTGGCTGGACTTACCTGACCAGAGCCTCACCTGGCTGGACTTACCTGACCTGAACCTCACCTGGCTGGACTTACCTGACCAGAGCCTCACCTGGCTGGACTTACCTGACCTGAACCTCACCTGGCTGGACTTACCTGACCAGAGCCTCACCTGGCTGGACTTACCTGACCAGAGCCTCACCTGGCTGGACTTACCTGACCTGAACCTCACCTGGCTGGACTTACCTGACCAGAGCCTCACCTGGCTGGACTTACCTGACCAGAGCCTCACTTGGCTGGACTTACCTGACCAGGCCCTCACCTGGCTGGACTTACCTGACCAGAGCCTCACTTGGCTGGACTTACCTGACCAGGCCCTCACCTGGCTGGACTTACCTGACCAGAGCCTCACCTGGCAGGACTTACCTGACCAGAGCCTCACCTGGCAGGACTTACCTGACCAGAGCCTCACTTGGCTGGACTTACCTGACCAGAGCCTCACCTGGCTGGACTTACCTGAGCCGAGCGTCACTTGGAGAAGGTACTCCAACTAGGAGAAGGTACTCCAACTAGGAGAAGGTACTCCAACTAGGAGAAGGTACTCCAACTAGGAGAAGGTACTCCAACTAGGAGAAGGTACTCCAACTAGGAGAAGGTACTCCAACTAGGAGAAGGTACTCCAACTAGGAGACGGTACAGTACTTGGAGTACTGGTGCACCGTGCCAGGAGACGGTACAGTACTTGGAGTACCGGTGCACCGTGCCAGGAGAAGGCAGCTCACCTGCGCCGAGGCCGATGGTGACGTAGAGGGTCTCGACGTTGGGAGCGAAGATGGAGAGGAAGAGGGCGAGGGAGGCGAGGAGGGCCCCCGCCACCGTCACCACCCGACACCCCATCTTGTTCACCAGCATCCCCGCTATCGGTCCTGTCGCCACACACACACAATTATTAACATGTTAATGTATGTGACAGTCTCTACATGACACACTATCTTAATACAGGGTCTTATTGACGATAATGTTAAATATGAAATTCGAAAACTAGTTCACTGTACCACAGAATTCCACTTACAGAAAATTTAAATCTTCAATGAAAACATTTTCAGCATATACTTTTTGTATATTAAACCAACGATTTATAATACAATGAAGTTATAATTCGAGATTAATCTCTGTTTAGGACAAAGGTTCACTTGCCAGTCTACATGTAGACTATTACTTGAACCGCAGTATACGCTTTAAGACCATCACAAATATCTAGATAACTATTCTGGTGGTTTGAGGGGGGGGGGGGTGATGGTTTCTCATGGTAATGTATTTGTTCTGAGGACGGGCTCAGTTTGGTGACGTCCAGGTGACGAGGGTGGTAGCCCCAGCCTGCTGTATCTTACCATAACAACACGGTGCTTTATGAGTACAGGGGCTGCACTACTTTTTGACACTCTAGGGAAATACAATGTACCCAGCTTCTGTTTTGTGTTGTATTTTGGTAACGTTGTCATAGACCTCGACCAGGTGTGTGAAGCATGACCGTTCCCTTCAGAGTCCACGTTGCTCCTCCACTACAAAGCTTCCTTACCATGTCTAGTTGTTTCATTATTTTGAACGTGATCACTTGCTGCACCACTTTACATGGAATACTTCTCACTAACACCCGTTTAATTTGGGTTTAATTGACATTTTTGGGTTGTGTGTGAAAGTACCTTTGCAGCTTCCTCCTTCAACAGCCATAGTGGTATTTAGTCTCTTGCTCTTGGTTTTGTTGCATCTAGTTCCTCCGGGTGTTATTCCCCTCATCTATAGTGTCATCCACTGTTTCTTCTGACCACCTGTCACCTCGTAACCGTCGTCTCCACATTGTTACTGTGTAAAACTCTCTTCAAATTTTGTGTTGAGTTTCTCACACACTTCCTTGACGTTTTCTGTGAAAATTCAACCTTGTCTCCTCAACCTGATTATATGGTGTCTTAGTTGAGCCTCATCTTTTATCGTAATGTTTTGAAAAGTTCTCTCACCTTCCCTCCTTGACTCGGGAGTACTCGGTTCTGGCCTCTCTTTAGTACCTCTCTTTTGTCCTCTGTTTCAAGTTCTCTGTACATTTTCCATGCTATTTTTGGTCCTTTCACCTGGAGTATACCTGGAAGGGTTCTGCGAGTTCTTCTCCCCAAGCCCGGCCTGGGGCCAGGCTTGACCTGTGGTAACTTGGCTCAACGGGCTGTTGCTTATAGCGGCCCCGCAGGCCCATATATCAACTATAACCCAGTTGGTCCGGTACTTTTTGCAGAAAAACGTCTGATATTCTCTTGAACACTTCTATTTTTTTACCGGTAATAATTCTTATGCTTGTTGGGAGGGAACTGAGTAGCTGATTAGCTCTGATATCCGTACGGTGTTCTCTGATTGTGCCTATGGCATCTCTACTCCTTACCGGGTCTATTCTGCATTTCCTTGTCGTCCCAGCCTTGCCTATTGAACCATGGGTTTATTCTGCTTTTCTCGTCCACCTCCTTATTGATTGGGATGAACAGCTCTGGTAATTTACTCATTTACCGCTATAAATTCTATCATATTTGTTTTCTTTCATTCCAAGTCTGTCTGTCATTGGACTTACAAAGATGGGCCTTCACTTTATCAGCCCCGCACGTGTCTAATATCTCACCTTCCTCAATGTGTTGCTTGGTCTCATCAACTCCTTCACCTCCATAATGTACTCGAACACAAACCTGCACTGGCCGCTAACTTCTAAGGGCAGCTCATACTCTTAACTTCTCGTCATCCGCCTCATTTTGGGTAAACACCAGGTCTATGTTGCTGGTGGCTCCTCTCTCCTTACTCTTGCTGGTTGTGTAATGTGCTGCTGCAAGAAGTGTTTGTCTGCTGCGTCAACCAAGAGCCGGTCGGCCGAGCGGACAGCACGCTGGACTTGTGATCCTGTGGTCCTGGGTTCGATCCCAGGCGCCGGCGAGAAACAATGGGAAGAGTTTCTTTCACCCTATGCCCCTGTTACCTAGCAGTAAAATAGGTACCTGGGTCTTAGTCAGCTGTCACGGGCTGCTTCCTGGGGGTGGAGGCCTGGTCGAGGACCGGGCCGCGGGGACACTAAAAAAGCCCCGAAATCATCTCAAGATAACCTCAAGATAACCAACCTTGGTCGCCATGTCACATCTTTCCTTGTGGGAGTCCTTCACTGTCCAGTTTATTTACCTATGATTAAAATTCCCAAGTATCAGAATGACAGACCTCGCTCACACTGTCACTGTTGCTGCTTTTCTACAGTTCCTTGAGGCATGTCTCGTGAAGTTGTCATATTCTTCCTTTGCCTTTCTGCTGTTAGGTGGAGGATTGTAAATCACTGCCGCCACTTATACCTCCCACTGTTGCTTTTCCTAGCAACTGTTCGGACGTCATCAGTTGTGAGTGGTGTGTAAACCGCTTTTCATTCATAAACGAGGGGTTTGGCGGGTGCATGGAATCACTTTTGGGTCACTGTTTGGAGGACGGGCTGTGCGACTCACAACTGATTTCGTTCGAACACTTCCGGAACAAGTGCTTCACTGACGAATTTTGTTCGAACCACAACGCTGTAAATGCTTCACCCACGTACTACAAATACAAATAATCGCCAACAGAACTTAAACACCTAACTTAACCTAACCTATGCCTATATCTGCACAATATGCTAATATCTCATACTATTAATTTATATTTGAGAAAATTCCTCTTTTGAATGAACAACATGTACAAATTTATGAATGCGTCTGTGGGGCCGACCGCTGGACGTAATGGACTTGAGTCGAGGACGGATTGGATATTTGAGTCTAGCTACGAGCAGCCAGTTAGTTTAGTTCATTTATTACAGCCCGTCCTCCAAAGATCCAAAAGTGATTCCATGCACCCGCCAAACCCCCTGTTTATGAATGAAAAACGGTTTACACACGACTCACAACTGCTGACGTTCGAACATATCCGGAACAAGTGTTTCACTGACGAATTTTGTTCGAATCATAACGCTATAAATGCTTCACCCACGTACTACAAATACAAATAATCGCCAACAGAACCTAAACACCTAACCTAACCTATGCCTATATATGCACAATATGCTAATATATTATAATATTAATTTATACTTGAGAAAATTCCCATTTTGAATGAACAGCATATTAAAATTTATTAATGCGTCTGTGGGGTTGACCGCTGGATGTAATGGACTTGAGTCGAGGACGGGTGGTTTATTATGCACCCCATACCCATCTTGTGGGCGGTAGTGGAAAGGGTTGCAGAGGCACATAATGGGCTCAGGGACTGAATCCCACAATTCATTTAGCTAAGCAATTTAAGTTACAATCTTGATGAGCTAGTTACAAAATTCAATACACATCGTCACATCATCAATGGGCTCGAGACCGACCACAAGTACAGTTTCTATATTAAGCAACTGACATGTGTGGAGAGCTAGTGTCACAATTGATATGTTTGTCCTGTCCTGTTTGTCCTGTGTTGCGAGGTCGTCCATAATAACAACCTGGGGCAGAGACGCGTACGTCCTCGCAGCGTTTCCAAAGTCGTAAATTGTTTAGTAAATACAGACTAAGCCGCCATGATCCAGGAGAGATGTACACAGCTCGTAAGTGGAAACATGGAGGAATTGCATAAAATCCTGGTTTATCTCTCGGAGAGGCTGCAGGGTCCAAGTAAGGGCAGTAGAACTTCTGGTTGCAACTCTTTTAACCATGTCGTAGCGCAGTCGATTAAGGCAGCGTCTGGGATGTTCTCGGACGTAGGTTCGAACCCTCGTCACAGCCCTTGTAGATTTGTTCGTAAGTGGAAACTTAAGTGCTTGATGAATGCTGCCCCAGAAGAGTAGCCACGGTACAGAGCCTTGAGTGGCGAGGGAGACTGTCAACACCTACACTTACACAAGTTCTGAGAATTAATAGGCCTTAACAAGTTGTGACTTATTATACACATTAACGACATACACAAATTCTGAGAATTAACAAAACTCTACTGACGTCATCAGTGTAGATGCCAGGTCTCGCAAGAGGCACTTCCATTACACGTGCCGCCGTGAATATACAGTATATTCAACATTCAAAGATTATATGCGCATTGTGGAGTTGTGAAGCACGTCCAAGATCACATTACCATCAACACACGGGTACAACATGCAGGAGTGGCGTTGGCTACACGCTGAAACAACATCATCAACGTTGATGACATTGATTTGGCGTTCAAGTGGCGTTGGTCTTGAACATTGTGGGGGGCCAGGGGGACAATGGCTGCCACCCCAGCGTGTGAGTGTGGCGCCAGCGGGCGCTAGAGGGCGTCAACTCCGCGCCATCCCCGTGAGGGCGCCGTCACGTCCCGCCACCGTTCCCGCCATATTTTAGCCCACTTTACCCCTGGATAATATTGTATGGCATCCTGATCATCTTGTGTACACAGATTATCTTGGCCATCACCAACCTGGTCAAATCTCACGTGTATTTACCACTTCTTATAATTACGAGACCATTAGTCCCACATCCGGTCAGTGCCACCCATATATCACAGTGCCACCCATATATCACAGTGCCACCCATATATCACAGTGCCACCCATATATCACAGTGCCACCCATATATCACAGTGCCACCCATATATCACAGTGCCGCCCATATATCACAGTGCCACCCATATATCACAGTGCCACCCATATATCACAGTGCCACCCATATATCACAGTGCCACCCATATATCACAGTGCCACCCATATATCACAGTGCCACCCATATATCACAGTGCCACCCATATATCACAGTGCCCCCTTATATATCACAGTGCCACCCATATATCATAGTGCCGCCCATATATCACAGTGCCACCCATATATCACAGTGCCACCCATATATCACAGTGCCGCCCATATATCACAGTGCCACCCATATATCACAGTGCCACCCATATATCACAGTACCACCCATATATCACAGTGCCACCCATATATCACAGTGCCACCCTTATATCACAGTGCCACCCATATATCACAGTGCCACCCATATATCACAGTGCCGCCCATATATCACAGTGCCACCCTTATATCACAGTGCCACCCTTATATCACAGTGCCACCCATATATCACAGTGCCACCCATATATCACAGTGCCGCCCATATATCACAGTGCCACCCATATATCAGTGCCGCCCATATATCACAGTGCCACCCATATATCACAGTGCCACCCATATATCACAGTGCCGCCCATATATCACAGTACCACCCATATATCACAGTGCCACCCATATATCACAGTGCCACCCATATATCACAGTGCCACCCATATATCACAGTACCACCCATATATCACAGTACCACCCATATATCACAGTGCCACCCATATATCAGTGCCGCCCATATATCACAGTACCACCCATATATCACAGTACCACCCATATATCACAGTACCACCCATATATCACAGTGCCACCCATATATCAGTGCCGCCCATATATCACAGTGCCACCCATATATCACAGTGCCACCCATATATCACAGTACCACCCATATATCACAGTACCACCCATATATCACAGTGCCACCCATATATCAGTGCCGCCCATATATCACAGTGCCACCCATATATCACAGTGCCACCCATATATCACAGTACCACCCATATATCACAGTACCACCCATATATCACAGTGCCACCCATATATCAGTGCCGCCCATATATCACAGTGCCACCCATATATCACAGTGCCACCCATATATCACAGTACCACCCATATATCACAGTACCACCCATATATCACAGTGCCACCCATATATCAGTGCCGCCCATATATCACAGTGCCACCCATATATCACAGTGCCACCCATATATCACAGTGCCACTCAAGCCCACATATGTCTACCACATCAGGAACTTAAGAAATCATTTTCACAATAGTGACTGCTCAATGTGAGGATTATCCAGCTGATATCTTGTAACTCGTCACATCCAGCTGATATCTTGTAACTCGTCACATCCAGCTGATATCTTGTAACTCGTCACATCCAGCTGATATCTTGTAACTCGTCACATCGAGCTGATATCTTGTAACTCGTCACATCACCTGACCTCAGAACTCTACTGTCTTCAGTATTGAGCGCCATCTGCCAATCTTTTGTACACTTCAAAAGCAAGGAGGGGCAGAAAAAGGACCACTCTAGAAAGAGAATACAGACGAATGTACAGGAGAAGGAAAGAGTAACTGAAATGCTTAGGCAAACACGACTTTCACAAGCAAGGAAAATAAGCCTAAGCTGGGAGATCGAAGAAATAGAACAAACGTTGAAGCGATCATACGAGTCTGAGGAAATGGAATTGGAACAGAAAGCTATACAAGAGACAAAGAAAAATCCAAAATATTTTTTCACATGCGCAAAATCAAAATAAAAAACCTCGACCAGTATTGGACCGTTAATTGCAACTGAAGGTACGTACACAGAGGACAACAAAGAGATTAGTGAAATTCTAAGAAGCCAGTATGAGGCTATGTTTAGCACACCAATAAACAACATGAAAGTTGATGACCCAGACAGCTTCTTTATGAATGACATTCAAGCTGCAGATAATATAACGGATATTACCACAAACTCGGAAGACTTTGAAAAAGAAATTGACAATATGCCCATGCACTCAGCTCCTGGGCCTGACTCATGGAATTCAATATTCATAAAGAAATGTAAAGTACCAGTAGCGAGAGCACTCAGAGTAATATGGAGAAAGAGCCTAGATACAGGGGAGATACCAGCAGCACTTAAATGTGCAGATATAGCTCCGTTGCACAAGGGGGGGAGTAAAGCCTTGGCAAAAAATTATAGGCCAGTTGCACTAACATCACACATAATAAAAGTATTTGAAAGAGTGATTAGGAATCAATTTTCTCGTTTTATGGAAAATAATAAACTGCACAATCCAGGACAACATGGATTTAGAGCGGGAAGATCCTGTCTGTCACAGTTACTCAACCACTATGACAAAATCACAGAAGCTTTAGAGGAAAAGCAAAATGCAGATGTTGTATACACAGACTTTGCAAAGGCTTTTGACACATATGACCATGGGGTGATAGCTCACAAAATGAGATCAATAGAAATAACGGGTAAAGTCGAGCGTTGGATTTTCAACTTTCTGTCAAACAGAATGCAGAGTGACAGTCAAGGAAGTAAGATCAAGCCCAAGTGCAGTGAAAAGCTCTGTACCCCAGGGCACAGTCCTTGCACCGCTGCTATTTCTCATTCTTATCTTGGACATAGACAAAAATACTAGTCGCAGCTTCGAGTCATCCTTTGCAGGTGATACAAACATCAGCATGAAAATTTCCTCTGTTTAGAAGACACTGAAAAACTACTGGCAGGTAATAAGAAAGTCTTCGATTGGGCAACTGAAAATAACATGATGTTTAACGGTGACAAGTTCCAGGAAACTGAGGTATGGTGGAAACGAGAAAGTTAAACGAAACACAGGGTACAGGACACATTCAGACCTACTCATAGAAGGAAAGCAACATGTAAAAGATCTGGGAATTATGAAGTCTGACGACCTGATATTTAGTAAACATAACCGAGCAAATATAGCGGCGGTCAGGGAAATGATAGACTGGATTATGAGAACGTTCAAATCCAGAGACCCCACAGCCATGGTAATACTATTTATATCACTGGTGTTGTCCCGTCTTGAGTACTGCTCAGTACTCACTTTCCCTTTCAAAGCGGGAGAGATCTCTGAATTAGAGGGAATACAGAGAACATATACGGCACGCATAGACACGATAAAACATCTAAATTATTAGGACCGTCTCTAAGCTCTCAAAATGTACTCTCTGGAAAGGAGACGAGAAACATATAAAATAATATATACATGGAAGATACTTGAAGGTCAGGTCCCAAATGTGCACAGTAGAATAACATGATACTGGAATGAAAGATACGGAAGGAAATAAAAAATAGAACCAGTGAAGAGTAGAGGTGCCATAGGCACAACCAGAGAACACTGAACATCAGGGGTCAACAGTTGTTCAACACCCTCCCAGCAAGCATTAGAAATATTGCTGGAACAAAAGAGGATGTATTCAAGAGGTACTTAGACAAATTATTACAAGAAGTGCCGGACCAACCCAACTAGTGGATATGTGGGCCCGCGGGCCGCTCTAAACAACAGCCTAGTGGACCAAGTGGGACCCGTGGCGCAGTGGTAAAACACTCGCCCGGCGCTTCGCGAGCGCTTTGGTCTGGGTTCGCTGGGAAGGATTGGCAGGGCGCCAATCCTTAACTGTAGCCTCTGTCCACCCAACAGTGAATGGGTACCTGGGTGTTAAACTATTTAGCAGGTCGTATTCCGGGGGAAAAAAATAGGATTAAGGATCTGCCCGAAACGATAATACTCTAGGGTTAAACGACCCAAAAATTCTGGTTAAACGACCCAGAACCATCTCCAGTTAAGGCTTAACCACCTGCAGGCTCCCCCCCTCCCCCCCACCACCAACAGTCATCAGCAACGTCAGTAGAGCTGAACAAATATATAATTAACAATTAACAATAATAAATAAATAACCGTTTAGAGCTTCTATACAACCAAACAACAGTACTGGAAAGGCAGTGTGATGAGTCAAGATGATCCAGTAATATTGGCCAAGGATAACAAGGGTGCCAGAGGTGCTCCACTGGTGCTGACGGTGACAGGCACTACACCTGCCTGCACCTGCATGCATCATGCTTCACACAACAGCCTCATCACACAATAATACCCAGATTTACTCAGTGAATTAGACCCACTGTGGTGACAGTGACGAGACAGAGTATACATGGCATGGTGCCTCAATATTGGTAAGTGTTTATGTTACTGTGACGGTGTACTCACAGTACAGGTGTGTGTTGATGTCACTATGACGGTGTACTCACAGTACAGGTGTGTGTTGATGTCACTATGACGGTGTACTCACAGTACAGGTGTGTGTTGATGTCACTATGACGGTGTACTCACAGTACAGGTGTGTGTTGATGTCACTATAACGGTGTACTCACAGTACAGGTGTGTGTTGATGTCACTATGACGGTGTACTCACAGTACAGGTGTGTGTTGATGTCACTATGACGGTGTACTCACAGTACAGGTGTGTGTTGATGTCACTATGACGGTGTACTCACAGTACAGGTGTGTGTTGATGTCACTATGACGGTGTACTCACAGTACAGGTGTGTGTTATGTCACTATGACGGTGTACTCACAGTACAGGTGTGTGTTGATGTCACTATGACGGTGTACTCACAGTACAGGTGTGTGTTATGTCACTATGACGGTGTACTCACAGTACAGGTGTGTGTTTGTCACTGTGACGGTGTACTCACAGTACAGGTGTGTGTTTGTCACTGTGACGGTGTACTCACAGTACAGGTGTGTGTTTGTCACTGTGACGGTGTACTCACAGTACAGGTGTGTGTTATGTCACTATGACGGTGTACTCACAGTACAGGTGTGTGTTTGTCACTGTGATGGTGTACTCACAGTACAGGTGTGTGTTTGTCACTGTGACGGTGTACTCACAGTACAGGTGTGTGTCAGTACCACTGTGACGGTGTACTCACAGTACAGGTGTGTGTCAGTACCACTGTGACGGTGTACTCACAGTACAGGTGTGTGTCAGTACCACTGTGACGGTGTACTCACAGTACAGGTGTGTGTCAGTACCACTGTGACGGTGTACTCACAGTACAGGTGTGTGTCAGTACCACTGTGACGGTGTACTCACAGTACAGGTGTGTGTCAGTACCACTATGACGGTGTACTCACAGTACAGGTGTGTGTTTGTCACTGTGATGGTGTACTCACAGTACAGGTGTGTGTTTGTCACTGTGACGGTGTACTCACAGTACAGGTGTGTGTCAGTACCACTGTGACGGTGTACTCACAGTACAGGTGTGTGTCAGTACCACTGTGATGGTGTACTCACAGTACAGGTGTGTGTCAGTACCACTGTGACGGTGTACTCACAGTACAGGTGTGTGTCAGTACCACTATGACGGTGTACTCACAGCTGTATTGTGAGTACTGAAGCGTCCATCATAAAATGACTGTGAAACAGTACATTTAAGGCACCTGGTTGATTACCTGGTTGATGGGGTTCTGGGAGTTCTTCTACTCCCCAAGCCCGCCCCGGCCCGAGGCCAGGCTTGACTTGTGAGAGTTTGGTCCACCAGGCTGTTGCTTGGAGCGGCCCGCAGGCCCACATACCCACCACAGCCTGGTTGGTCCGGCACTTCTTGGAGGAAACAATATAGTTTTCTCTTGAAGATGTCCACGGTTGTTCCGGCAATATTTCTTATACTCGCTGGAAGGATGTTGAACAACCGCGGACCTCTGATGTTTATACAGTGTTCTCTGATTGTGCCTATGGCACCTCTGCTCTTCACTGGTTCTATTCTGCATTTTCTTCCATATCGTTCACTCCAGTACGTTGTTATTTTACTGTATAGATTTGGTACTTGGCCCTCCAGTATTTTCCATGTGTATATTATTTGGTATCTCTCTCGTCTCCTTTCTAGTGAGTACATTTGGAAAGCTTTAAGACGATCCCAATAATTTAGGTGTTTTATCGCGTCTATGCGTGCCGTATATGTTCTCTGTATTCCCTCTATTTCAGCAATCTCTCCTGCTCTGAAGGAGGAAGTGAGTACTGAGCAGTACTCAAGACGGGACAACACAAGTGACTTGAAGAGTACAACCATTGTGATGGGATCCCTGGATTTGAAAGTTCTCGTAATCCATCCTATCATTTTTCTGGCTGACGCAATATTTGCTTGATGACAGTGGCAACCAGGAGTAGTGTGTCCTCCAGTACTGACCAGTGTGGAACACCACCAGGAGTACCGTTCTTTCACATTCACGTACACATTCTGTGGAGACAAAGCCTAGATACTGCCGTTATCTGCCGATGTAGACCTGACCAAATGTAAACTGTGTCAACAAAATTATTCGCACACCCTCCGTCACTATGTGATGGAGTGCGAAAAGATACATGAATTTAGAGACAATTCTATAACCAATGTTCCAACGATGTGTAAATATTTCATTCAAAATGATCTGCTACCAGAAATTTTAGCCAAATATCCCCAGTTTGCTAACTGTAGGTAGTAACTGAGTGATTGTAACCTATCCACCGCTGCGCACTGGATGGTGGGGGGTGAGGCGGTGTGCAGGACAAACATAAATTGTGACACTAGCTCTCCACATATGTCAGTTGCTTAATTTAGAACCTGTACTTGAGGTCGGTCTCGAACCCATTGTTGATGTGACGACTTGTATTGAATTTTGTAACTAGCTCATCAAGATTGTAACTTGCTTAGCTAAATGAATTGTGGGGTTCAGTCCCTGAGCCCATTATGTGCCTCTGTAACCCTTTCCACTACCGCCCACAAGATGGGTATGGGGTGCATAATAAATGAACTAAACTAACTAACTCCCTGACATACCAAAAACAGCAGAGATAGCACTACTCCATAAAGGAGGAAATAAGGCAGAGGCAAAAAATTACAGACCGATAACACTAACATCGCACATCATAAAAATCTTTGAGAGTGCTAAGAAGTAAGATCACAAAATACATGGAATCACAGCATCTCCATAACCCCGGACAACGGTTTCAGAACAGGGCGCTCTTGCCTGTCACAGTTGCTGGACCACTATGACATGGCATTAGATGCTATGGAAGACAAACAAAACGCTGATGTAATTTACACAGATTTTGCAAAAGCTTTTGATAAATGTGACCATGGTGTTATTGCACATAAAATGTGTTTAAAAGGAATTACCGGAAAAATAGGCAGGTGGATCTACAATTTCCTGACTAACAGAACCCAATGTGTAATAGTCAACAAAATAAAATCTGGTCCATCAACCGTGAAGAGCTCAGTCCCCCAGGGTACTGTGCTTGCTCCAGTACTTTTTCTCATCCTCATATCGGACATAGACAAGGACACAACCTATAGCACTGTATCATCCTTTGCAGATGACACTAGGATTTTTATGAGTGTAAATACCATAGAGAACATGGCAAACCTCCTGTAAGATGTAAATCAGGTCTTTCTTATGCTCTCAGGGCTAAACATCCCTTCCAAACAAGAGATGCTATACCAATGATGATTCTTTTCAAGACGCTAGTGCTCCCTAGGGTGGAATATCGTTGCACACTAACAGTCCCATTCAGAGCCGGAGAAATTGCTGACCTGGAGAGCGCCCAAAGATCCTTTACCGCTAGAATCCACTCCTTTAGTTCATCCTAATTATTGGGACCGATTAAAAGTTCAAAATCTGTACTCCCTTGAGCGCAGGCGGGAGAGATAGAAAATAATTTACACACGGAAAATATTAGAGGGGCTGGTCCCAAACCTGCACACAGAAATAACATCACATGAGACCAGAAGACATGGCAGGATGTGCAGAATACCCCCGTTGAAGATCAGAGGTGCAACAGGTACTCTGAGAGAGAACTATCAACATCCGATGCCCGAGACTGTTCAACACGCTTCCACTACACATAAGGGACATAACTGGCCGACCCCTCACAGTGTTCAAGAGAGAACTCTATCAACATCAGAGGCCCGAGACTGTTCAACACGCTTCCACTACACATAAGGGACATAACTGGCCGACCCCTCGCAGTGTTCAAGAGAACTATCAACATCAGAGGCCCGAGACTGTTCAACACGCTTCCGCTACACATAAGGGACATAACTGGCCGACCCCTCACAGTGTTCAAGAGAGAACTATCAACATCAGAGGCCCGAGACTGTTCAACACGCTTCCACTACACATAAGGGACATAACTGGCCGACCCCTCACAGTGTTCAAGAGAGAACTATCAACATCAGAGGCCCGAGACTGTTCAACACGCTTCCACTACACATAAGGGACATAACTGGCCGACCCCTCACAGTGTTCAAGAGAGAACTGGATAAGCACCTCCAAAGGATACCTGATCAACCAGGCTGTGACTCATACGTCAGGCTGCGAGCATCCGCGTCCAACAGCCTGGTTGACCAGTCCAGCAACCGGGAATCCTGGTCGGAGACCGGACCGCAGGACTGTTGATCCCCGGAAGCTACCAAGGCAGGTAGGCCTCCCCACCGGTATAGTGCGTCTGTGTACTCACGTGTTGAGGTGAAATATAGTGAGGGTGTGAGACAGAGGGAGGGGGGGGGGTGATGGGGAGGGGTGATGGGGAGGGGTGATGGGGAGTGGGTGATGGGGAGTGGGTGATGGGGAGGGGGTGATGGGGAGGGGGTGATGGGAAGTGGGTGATGGGGAGTGGGTGATGGGGAGTGGGTGATGGTGAGGGGGTGATGGGGGAGGGGGTGATGGGGAGTGGGTGATGGGGAGGGGGTGATGGGGAGTGGGTGATGGGGAGGGGGTGATGGGGAGTGGGTGATGGGGAGGGGGTGATGGGGAGTGGGTGATGGGGAGGGGGTGATGGGGAGTGGGTGATGGGGAGTGGGTGATGGGGAGGGGGTGATGGGGAGGGGGTGATGGGGAGTGGGTGATGGGGAGTGGGTGATGGGGAGGGGGTGATGGGGACGGGGTGATGGGGAGTGGGTGATGGGGAGTGGGTGATGGGGAGGGGGTGATGGGGAGTGGGTGATGGGGAGGGGGTGATGGGGAGTGGGTGATGGGGAGGGGGTGATGGGGAGTGGGTGATGGGGAGTGGGTGATGGGGAGGGGGTGATGGGGAGGGGGAGATGGGGAGTGGGTGATGGGGAGTGGGTGATGGGGAGGGGGTGATGGGGAGTGGGTGATGGGGAGGGGGTGATGGGGAGTGGGTGATGGAGAGGGGGTGATGGGGAGTGGGTGATGGGGAGTGGGTGATGGGGAGTGGGTGATGGGGAGGGGGTGATGGGGAGTGGGTGATGGGGAGGGGGTGATGGGGAGGGGGTGATGGGGAGTGGGTGATGGGGAGGGGGTGATGGGGAGGGGGTGATGGGGAGGGGGTGATGGGGAGTGGGTGATGGGGAGGGGGTGATGGGGAGGGGGTGATGGGGAGGGGGTGATGGGGAGTGGGTGATGGGGAGTGGGTGATGGGGAGGGGGTGATGGGGAGTGGGTGATGGGGAGGGGGTGATGGGGAGTGGGTGATGGGGAGGGGGTGATGAGAGGGGGAAGGGGTGATGGGGAGGGGGTGAGGGGTGATAAGGAGAGGGTGAGTGGTGATGGGGTGATGGGGAGGGGTGAGGGGTGACAACCTGTCCCCCCCGAATACATCGTATTCTGACGGAAAAATCCCCAACCCTAAAAGTATGATGTATAATACATCACAGCGGCTCGCAAAATTGTTGGCCTGTCCCGTTTTCTATTGGTGGGTCCTTGGTTAAGTTAGGTTCGGCCAATTTAGTACATCATTTTTGTGAGGTTGTGACACCTGGAGAGGCGGGGCTGGACAGTAAGGGGACGAAGGGAGAGATAAGAGACATAGTGAGAGGACGCGGGATGGGAGAGTGAGGCAGGAGACGGGATGGCGCCCCTCCCACACACACCATCACCACAGACAACACCCCCACCTGCGCCAGTCCCAGAAAGCCTTGACGTGTCTCCAGTTTTATTGACATTATAAGATGAACTTAAGGCATCTGGAGCACTCCAGACTAACACTTCCACCTTCCGGGACCCCTCGACACCAGCCCCACAAGCCTCACGGGGCTCGCATCCTCCACAGTATTGCGTCACCACATATAACAACTAAGAAAAAAGTCATGAATAATATTTGATTCCCGCCTGACGACGGGACGCGGGGCTGCGTGTGGCCGGGGGTCCGTGCACGGGGAACACGCAGTACCCTCCTGCAGCGACCTCCGGTACAGCAAGAGCCCGAGGGCACATCAGGGGCCCACCTACACCCCGCCCAACGGGCACATCAGGGGCCCACCAACACCCCGCCCGGCGGGCACATCAGGGGCCCACCTACACCCCGCCCGGCGGGCACATCAGGGGCCCACCAACACCCCGCCCAGAGGTCACATCAGGGACCCACCAACACCCCGCCCAGAGGGCACATCAGGGGCCCACCAACACCCCGCCCAGAGGTCACATCAGGGACCCACCAACACCCCGCCCAGAGGGCACATCAGGGGCCCACCAACACCCCGCCCAGAGGGCACATCAGGGGCCCACCAACACCGCGCCCAGAGGTCACATCAGGGACCCACCAACACCCCGCCCAGCGGGCACATCAGGGGCCCACCAACACCCCGCCCAGCGGGCACATCAGGGCCCCACCAACACACCGCCCAGCGGGCACATCAGGGGCCCACCAACACCCCGCCCAGCGGGCACATCAGGGGCCCACCAACACACCGCCCAGCGGGCACATCAGGGGCCCACCAACACCCCGCCCAGCGGGCACATCAGGGGCCCACCAACACCCCGCCCAGCGGGCACATCAGGGGCCCACCAACACCCCGCCCAGCGGGCACATCAGGGCCCCACCAACACACCGCCCAGCGGGCACATCAGGGGCCCACCAACACCCCGCCCAGCGGGCACATCAGGGCCCCACCAACACACCGCCCAGCGGGCACATCAGGGGCCCACCAACACCCCGCCCGGCCCGGCGGGCACATCAGGGGCACATCAGGGCCCCACCAACACACCGCCCAGCGGGCACATCAGGGGCCCACCAACACCCCGCCCGGCGGGCACATCAGGGGCCCACCAACACCCCGCCCGGCGGGCACATCAGGGGCCCACCAACACCCCGCCCAGCGGGCACATCATAGGCCCACCAACACCCCGCCCGGCGGGCACATCAGGGGCCCACCAACACCCCGCCCAGCGGGCACATCATAGGCCCACCAACACCCCGCCCGGCGGGCACATCAGGGCCCACCAACACCCCGCCCAGCGGGCACATCATAGGCCCACCAACACCCCGCCCGGCGGGCACATCAGGGGCCCACCAACACCCCGCGCAGCGGGCACATCATAGGCCCACCAACACCCCGCCCGGCGGGCACATCAGGGGCCCACCAACACCCCTCCCAGCGGGCACATCATAGGCCCACCAACACCCCGCCCGGCGGGCACATCAGGGGCCCACCAACACCCCGCCCAGTGGGCACATCAGGGGCCCACCAACACCCCGCCCAGCGGGCACATCATAGGCCCCACCAACACCCCGCCCGGCGGGCACATCAGGGGCCCACCAACACCCCGCCCAGTGGGCACATCAGGGGCCCACCAACACCCCGCCCAGAGGACACATCAGGGGCCCACCAACACCCCGCCCAGAGGGCACATCAGGGGCCCACCAACACCCCGCGCAGCGGGCACATCATAGGCCCACCAACACCCCGCCCGGCGGGCACATCAGGGGCCCACCAACACCCCGCCCAGCGGGCACATCAGGAGCCCACCAACACCCCGCCCAGCAGGCACATCAGGAGCCCACCAACACTCCGCCCAGCGGGCACATCAGGAGCCCACCAACACCCCGCCCAGCGGGCACATCAGGGGCCCACCAACACCCCGCCCAGTGGGCACATCAGGAGCCCACCAACACTCCGCCCAGTGGGCACATATAGTATCCCTATCCTAACCAAAAGTGCCCGATGCTAACCTACCAGAGGACCCAAAGTGATGAGCTCCAACGGGCTCATGCCTGGGAGGTGTGTACCCGGAGGGAGCATCAACCAGAGGTGTGGCCGCCGTACAGGTGCAGGCGTCGTCACCAGGTATGACAACTGTCTCTGCCACACTGTACTGGCGACAGGAAGTCCCAACTCTGGCCTCGGGTCACTCACCCCATCCACCCTTCCCACATCCACAAAGATATTCTTATCCATTCAGTAATGTTTTTATCCATCCAATAATGTAAACTTTCCAGGAAAGTGTAATCCCAGTACTATGGTAATATACATCATGAAGACATAAACAATGCATTACAAGAACGCTGCCAGTTAACACTCACACTCATGAGTGTGGGCCCTGAAGACTGGTGACGTCACTGTACACACCACGAATATGTCACCCACGAGAACACGTACTTATGCACGTACGTGACCCACGAGAACACGTACTTATGTACGTACATGACCCTCGAGAATACATATTCATCAAGTTGTGCTTCCAGGGGTTGAGCTCAACACACCCTGGACCAACACACCCTGGACCAACACACCCTGGACCAACACACCCTAGACCACCACACCCTGGACCAACACACCCTAGACCACCACACCCTGGACCAACACACCCTGGACCAACACACCCTGGACCAACACACCCTGGACCACCACACCCTGGACCACCACACCCTGGACCAACACACCCTGGACCAACACACCCTGGACCAACACACCCTGGACCAACACACCCTGGACCACCACACCCTGGACCACCACACCCTGGACCACCACACCCTGGACCACCACACCCTGGACCACCACACCCTGGACCACCACACACCCTGGACCAACACACACCCTGGACCACCACACCCTGGACCACCACACCCTGGACCACCACACCCTGGACCAACACACCCTGGACCACCACACCCTGGACCACCACACCCTGGACCAACACACCCTGGACCAACACACCCTGGACCACCACACCCTGGACCACCACACCCTGGACCACCACACCCTGGACCACCACACCCTGGACCAACACACCCTGGACCACCACACCCTGGACCAACACACCCTGGACCACACCCTGGACACCCTGGACCACACACACCCTGGACCAACACACCCTGGACCACCACACCCTGGACCAACACACCCTGGACCAACACACCCTGGACCAACACACCCTGGACCAACACACCCTGGACCACACACCAACTGGACCACCACACCCTGGACCAACACACCCTGGACCAACACACCCTGGACCAACACACCCTGGACCAACACACCCTGGACCAACACACCCTGGACCAACACACCCTGGACCACCACACCCTGGACCAACACACCCTGGACCAACACACCCTGGACCAACACACCCCTGGACCAACACACCCTGGACCAACACACCCTGGACCACACACAACACACCTGGACCAACACACCCCTGGACCAACACACCCTGGACCAACACACCCCTGGACCAACACACCCTGGACCAACACACCCTGGACCAACACACCCTGGACCAACACACCCCTGGACCAACACACCCTGGACCAACACACCCCTGGACCAACACACCCTGGACCAACACACCCTGGACCAACACACCCCTGGACCAACACACCCTGGACCAACACACCCTGGACCAACACACCCTGGACCAACACACCCCTGGACCAACACCACCCTGGACCAACACACCCCAACACACCCTGGACCAACACACCCTGGACCAACACACCCCTGGACCAACACACCCTGGACCAACACACCCTGGACAACACACCCTGGACCAACACACCCTGGACCAACACACCCTGGACCAACACACCCCTGGACCAACACACCCTGGACCAACACACCCCTGGACCAACACACCCTGGACCAACACACCCTGGACCAACACACCCTGGACCAACACACCCTGGACCAACACACCCTGGACCAACACACCCTGGACCAACACACCCTGGACCAACACACCCTGGACCAACACACCCTGGACCAACACACCCCTGGACCAACCCTGGACCAACACACCCTGGACCAACACACCCTGGACCCTGGACCAACACACCCTGGACCAACACCCTGGACCAACACACCCTGGACCAACACACCCTGGACCAACACACCCTGGACCAACACACCCTGGACCAACACACCCTGGACCAACACACCCTGGACCAACACACCCTGGACCAACACACCCTGGACCAACACACCCTGGACCAACACACCCTGGACCAACACACCCTGGACCAACACACCCTGGACCAACACACCCTGGACCAACACACCCTGGACCAACACACCCTGGACCAACACACCCTGGACCAACACACCCCTGGACCAACACACCCTGGACCAACACACACCCTGGACCACCCTGGACACACCCTGGACCACCCCTGGACCACACACCCTGGACCAACACACCCCTGGACCAACACACCCTGGACCAACACACCCTGGACCAACACACCCTGGACCAACACACCCTGGACCAACACACCCTGGACCAACACACCCTGGACAACACCTGGACCAACACACCCTGGACCAACACACCCTGGACCACACACCCTGGACCAACACACCCTGGACCAACACACCCTGGACCAACACACCCTGGACCAACACACCCTGGACCAACACACCCTGGACCACCACACCCTGGACCAACACACCCTGGACCAACACACCCTGGACCAACACACCCTGGACCACCCTGGACCACACCCTGGACCAACACACCCTGGACCAACACACCCTGGACCAACACACCCTGGACCAACACACCCTGGACCAACACACCCTGGACCAACACACCCTGGACCAACACACCCTGGACCAACACACCCTGGACCAACACACCCTGGACCAACACACCCTGGACCAACACACCCTGGACCAACACACCCTGGACCAACACACCCTGGACCACCACACCCTGGACCAACACACCCTGGACCAACACACCCTGGACCAACACACCCTGGACCAACACACCCTGGACCAACACACCCTGGACCAACACACCCTGGACCAACACACCCTGGACCAACACACCCTGGACCAACACCCTGGACCAACACACCCTGGACCAACACACCCTGGACCAACACACCCTGGACCAACACCTGGACCAACACACCCTGGACCAACACACCCTGGACCAACACACCCTGGACCAACACACCCTGGACCACCACACCCTGGACCAACACACCCTGGACCACCACACCCTGGACCAACACACCCTGGACCAACACACCCTGGACCAACACACCCTGGACCAACACACCCCTGGACCAACACACCCTGGACCAACACACCCTGGACCAACACACCCTGGAACAACACACCCTGGACCAACACACCCTGGACCACCACACCCTGGACCAACACACCCCTGGACCAACACACCCTGGACCAACACACCCTGGACCCTGGACCAACACACCCTGGACCACCACACACCCTGGACCACCACACACCCCTGGACCAACACACCCTGGACCAACACACCCTGGACCAACACACCCTGGACCAACACACCCTGGACCAACACACCTGGACCAACACACCCTGGACCAACACACCCTGGACCAACACACCCTGGACCAACACACCCTGGACCAACACACCCTGGACCAACACACCCTGGACCAACACACCCTGGACCAACACACCCTGGACCAACACCAACACACCCTGGACCAACACACCCTGGACCAACACACCCTGGACCAACACACCCTGGACCAACACACCCTGGACCACCACACACCCTGGACCAACACACCCTGGACCACCACACCACACCCCTGGACCACCACCCCCTGGACCAACACACCCTGGACCAACACACCCTGGACCAACACACCCTGGACCAACACACCCTGGACCAACACACCCTGGACCAACACACCCTGGACCAACACACCCCTGGACCAACACACCCTGGACCAACACACCCTGGACCACACCCTGGACCAACACACCCTGGACCAACACACCCTGGACCAACACACCCTGGACCACACACCCTGGACCAACACACCCTGGACCAACACACCCCTGGACCAACACACCAACACACCCCTGGACCAACACACCCTGGACCACACACACCACCCTGGACCAACACACCCCAACACCAACACACCCTGGACCAACACCCCTGGACCAACACCCCTGGACCAACACACCCTGGACCAACACACCCTGGACCAACACACACCCTGGACCAACACACACAACACCCCTGGACCAACACACACCCCCCTGGACCAACACACCCTGGACCAACACACCCTGGACCAACACACCCCTGGACCAACACACCCTGGACCAACACACCCTGGACCAACACACCCTGGACCAACACACCCTGGACCAACACACCCTGGACCAACACACACCCTGGACCAACACCTGGACCAACACACCCTGGACCAACACACCCTGGACCAACACACCCTGGACCAACACACCCTGGACCAACACACCCTGGACCAACACACCCTGGACCAACACCCCTG
The DNA here is from genome assembly GCF_020424385.1 of Procambarus clarkii. Classification (NCBI taxonomy): domain Eukaryota; kingdom Metazoa; phylum Arthropoda; class Malacostraca; order Decapoda; family Cambaridae; genus Procambarus; species Procambarus clarkii. Next base: position 7,654,912 of record NC_059587.1, on the reverse strand, counting down.
GACCAACACACCCTGGACCAACACACCCTGGACCAACACACCCTGGACCAACACACCCCTGGACCATCACACCCTGGACCAACACACCCTGGACCAACACACCCTGGACCAACACACCCTGGACCAACACACCCTGGACCAACACACCCTGGACCAACACACCCTGGACCAACACACCCTGGACCAACACACCCTGGACCAACACACCCTGGACCAACACACCCTGGACCAACACACCCTGGACCAACACACCCTGGACCAACACACCCTGGACCAACACACCCTGGACCACACACCCTGGACCAACACACCCTGGACCAACACACCCTGGACCAACACACACCAACACACCCTGGACCAACACACCCTGGACCAACACACCCCAACACACCCTGGACCACCACACCCTGGACCAACACACCCTGGACCAACACACCCTGGACCACCACACCCTGGACCAACACACACCACCACCCTGGACCAACACACCCTGGACCAACACACCCTGGACCAACACACCCTGGACCAACACACCCTGGACCACCACACCCTGGACCAACACACCCTGGACCAACACACCCTGGACCACACACCACACCCTGGACCAACACACCCTGGACCAACACACCCTGGACCACCCCTGGACCACACCCCTGGACCAACACACCCTGGACCACCCACACCCTGGACCAGCCACACCCTGGACCAGCCACACCCTGGACCAGCCACACCCTGGACCAGCCACACCCTGGACCAGCCACACCCTGGACCAGCCACACCCTGGACCAGCCACACCCTGGACCACACCCACACCCTGGACCAACACACCCTGGACCAACACACCCTGGACCAACACACCCTGGACCAACACACCCTGGACCAACACACCCTGGACCAACACACCCTGGACCAACACACCCTGGACCAACACACCCTGGACCACCACACCCTGGACCACCACACACCCTGGACCAACACACACCCTGGACCAACACACCCTGGACCAACACACCCTGGACCACACACACCCCCTGGACCAACACACCCTGGACCAACACACCCCTGGACCAACACACCCTGGACCAACACACCCTGGACCAACACACCCTGGACCAACACACCCTGGACCAACACACCCTGGACCAACACACCCTGGACCAACACACCCCTGGACCAACACACCCTGGACCAACACACCCTGGACCAACACACCCCTGGACCAACACACCCTGGACCACCACACCCTGGACCAACACACCCCTGGACCAACACACCCTGGACCAACACACCCTGGACCAACACACCCCTGGACCAACACACCCTGGACCAACACACCCTGGACCACCACACCCTGGCCCACCACACCCTGGACCAACACACCCTGGACCAACACACCCTGGACCAACACACCCCTGGACCAACACACCCTGGACCAACACACCCTGGACCAACACACCCTGGACCAGGGGGGAGAACTAACAAAGCCCACCAGAAGTGACACGCAATATGGGAAATCATTCATATTTGTAATCATACAAGACCTAAAGTCAAAATCAAGAAATATAGTTCATAAATGGCCTTCTAATAGAATCCAACTCAATATTTGGTGCATTTACAGAAACCCACACGATAGACTACATAGATAGTCAAATCTGCATCCCAAATTATAATCTATATAGATGTGACAGAGTAATTAGGTCAAGTGGAGGAGTAGGTCTGTATATTAAAGAGGAGCTGGCATGCACACAGCTCCTGAACTCGTCCAATGTGGTGGTAGAAGTACTTGGAATCAAGGTAGAAATTATAAACCTAATTATTATTCTAATATGCAAACCACGAGATGCAACAGTTGAGGAATTCACTGAACAGATCCACAAAATAAGAGACTTCTTCATAACCTAGCAAACCCAGTACCAGATATAATCTTCCTTGGAGACTTCAATCTACCGAATTTAAAATATAAAATAGTAAACAATAACATTGCAGCAGAAAATCAACCTGGAAATAACCAACCACAGGTCAGAGAACTACTGAGATTCTGTGACAAATTCTCGCTCAGTCAGCAGATTACAGAACCAACAAGGAACGAGAACACGCTGGACCTGATATTCACGAACAATGAGGAGCTAATCAGAGTCATTACTGTCTCAGACACTACATACTCGGACCACAAGCTCATTGAAGTGCAAACTACCATTAATAACGGTAGTCGACCCAAGAGAAACAACAAGCGAGAAGGGCTATTCAATAAATTAAATTTAAAAAATAAAAGGACAGACTGGGAGAAAATAAACAGGGAACTTACAAACATTCAATGGGGAAATATGTTCTAAGTAATAAAAATCCTTCACAAGGAATAGAAAAACTGACTTCTAAAGCATATAAATTCTGTCTGAAACATGTTCCTTTGAGGAATGCCAGAAAGAGGTCCAATGTAGAAAGAAAACGCAGACGACACTACAAAAGAAGGAAGAAATATCCTAAATGCTTAAGCAGACACGACTCTCCATACAAAGAAGAAATAATTTAAACAGGGAAATTGAAGAAATCGAACAGAGACTGAAGCATTCATATCAGATTCAAGAAAGACAACTAAAACAGAAAGCAATTCAAGAAATAAAGAAAAACCAAAAATATTTCTTCACATATGCGAAATCAAAAGCAAAAACCACTGCCAGTATTGGACCTATTTGTATTAGTGAAGGTTCATACACGGAGGATGACAAAGAAATTAGCGAAAAAAGCAGTATAAGGACATGTTTAGCACTCCGATACACAGCATGAAAGTTGAAGATTCGGACAATTTCTTTATGCGTGATATCCAAACACCTGTAAATATAACTGATATCATCACGAGTGTGGCAGATTTTGAAAGAGAAATTGACAATATGCCCATGCACTCAGCCCCGGGTCCAGACTCATGAAATTCAATATTTATAAAGAAATGCAAAGTGCCGGTAGCACAGGCACTCAGTATAGTGCGGAGGAAGAGCTTGGACACGGGGGAGATACCAGATGCGCTTAAAGCAGCAGACATAGCCCCTCTACACAAGGGAGGGAGCAAAGCATTGGCAAAGAATTATAGACCAGTTGCACTAACGTCCCACATAATAAAAGTATTTGAGAGAGTGATCAGGAGTCAGGTCACTACTTTCATGGAGACCAATGACCTTCACAACCCAGGCCAACATGGATTTCGAGCGGGAAGATCGTGCATCTCACAGCTACTTGAGCACTACGACAAAGTCACTGAGGCATTAGAAGAAAAACAGAATGCTGATGTGATGTACACGGACTTCGCAAAGGCATTCGATAACTGTGACCATTGAGTGATAGCACACAAAATGAAGTCAATGAGAATAAATGGTAAAATAGGACGCTGGATACTCAGTTTTTTGTCGAACAGAACACAAAGAGTAATAGTCAACCATATAAAATCGAGTCCAAGCGCAGTTAAAAGCTCTGTACCTCAAGGTACAGTCCTTGCACCACTGTTTTCGTTATTCTCATATCAGATATAGACAAAAATACAAGACACAGATCCGTGTCATCCTTTGCAGATGACACAAAAATCAGCATGAAAATTACCTCTGCTGAAGACAGAAAACTACAAGCAGATATTTATAAAGTTTTCGACTGGACAGCAGAAAATAACATGATGTTTAACAGCGATAAATTCCAGGTACACAGATACGGTAAAAATGAGGACCTTAAACATAATACAGGGTACAAAACACAGTCAAATTTGCCCATAGTAGGAAAATAGCATCTAAAGGATTTGGGAATAATGATGTCCGACGACCTAATGTTTAGGGAACATAATCAAGCAAATATTGCATCAGCCAGAAAAAAATGATCGGATGGTTTACGAGAACTTTCAAATCCAGGGATCCCATCACAATGGTTGTACTCTTCAAGTCACTTGTGTTGTCCCGTCTCGAGTACTGCTCAGTACTCACTTCCCCCTTCAGAGCAGGAGAGATTGCTGAAATAGAGGGAATACAGAGAACATATACGGCACGCATAGACGAGATAAAACACCTAAATTATTGGGATCGTCTCAAATCTCTCCAAATGTATTCACTAGAAAGGAGACGAGAGAGATACTAAATGATATACACATGGAAGATACTGGAGGGCCAAGTACCAAATCTACACAGTAAAATAACAACATAGTGGAGTGAACGATATGGAAGAAAATGCAGAATAGAACCAGAGGTGAAATGTAATTCTGATCAGCTTCCATATATACTTTAAACACATACATATACATAACGGGCTGTGATGGGTATGTGGGCCTGCGGGCCGCTCCAAGCAACAGCCTGGTGGACCAAACTCTCACAAGTCAAGCCTGGCCTCGAGCCGGGCTTGGGGAGTAGAAAAACTCCCAGAACCCCATCAACCAGGCAACACGTACACGAGGATATACAAGACTGGAGAACACGAACATGAAGATGTACGTGATCTCTCGCACAGCAACAGTTTACCATGTGCTAGATCCAAGGATCAACGTCCCTGTGGCCCGGTCTCTGAGCAGGTTTCCGTCCTAGTTGGAGGTCTGGTCAACCAGGCTGTTAGACCAAGCTCCTCACAGTGTGACCAGTGAGCTGACCAATAATGAACAACAGTTGACCTACAATCCACAATAGTTGACCAACATTTACCAACAATGATCAACAGTTGACAGACAATCAACATCATTTTTATTTTTTTTTCAGAAATGTCATGTTGGAGCGCGGGCCGCGCGCCTCTGGCTGGCCCACAAGTGTCTTACTTACTTGTGTCTTAAGTAAGACACATTCTTGACTTACTTAAGCGGTGGGCGAGTATTTACTACTGGTATGTTGGCTTCAGTAGGCTTATGTCCGGTGCGTTTAACATTATCGTCTGTGCTGGTAAACCTTAGAGGAAATGTTATTGGTTGTGTAGCTGTGTACTGTGTTAATGTTACTCTACACTGTGTTAATGTTACTCTACACTGTGTTACTGTTACTCTACACTGTGTTAGACAATGTTACTCTACACTGTGTTAATGTTACTCTACACTGTGTTAATGTTACTCTACACTGTGTTACTGTTACTCTACACTGTGTTAATGTTACTCTACACTGTGTTAATGTTACTCTACACTGTGTTAATGTTACTCAACACTGTGTTAATGTTACTCTACACTGTGTTAATGTTACTCTACACTGTGTTAATGTTACTCAACACTGTGTTAATGTTACTCTACACTGTGTTAATGTTACTCTACACTGTGTTAATGTTACTCAACACTGTGTTAATGTTACTCTACACTGTGTTAATGTTACTCTACACTGTGTTAATGTTACTCTACACTGTGTTACTGTTACTCTACACTGTGTTAATGTTACTCTACACTGTGTTAATGTTACTCAACACTGTGTTAATGTTACTCTACACTGTGTTAATGTTACTCTACACTGTGTTAATGTTACTCTACACTGTGTTAATGTTACTCTACACTGTGTTAATGTTACTCTACACTGTGTTAATGTTACTCTACACTGTGTTAATGTTACTCAACACTGTGTTAATGTTACTCTACACTGTGTTAATGTTACTCTACACTGTGTTAATGTTACTCTACACTGTGTTAATGTTACTCTACACTGTGTTAATGTTACTCAACACTGTGTTAATGTTACTCTACACTGTGTTAATGTTACTCTACACTGTGTTAATGTTACTCTACACTGTGTTAATGTTACTCTACACTGTGTTAATGTTACTCTACACTGTGTTAATGTTACTCAACACTGTGTTAATGTTACTCTACACTGTGTTAATGTTACTCTACACTGTGTTAATGTTACTCTACACTGTGTTAATGTTACTCTACACTGTGTTAATGTTACTCAACACTGTGTTAATGTTACTCTACACTGTGTTAATGTTACTCTACACTGTGTTAATGTTACTCTACACTGTGTTAATGTTACTCTACACTGTGTTAATGTTACTCAACACTGTGTTAATGTTACTCTACACTGTGTTAATGTTACTCTACACTGTGTTAATGTTACTCTACACTGTGTTAATGTTACTCTACACTGTGTTAATGTTACTCAACACTGTGTTAATGTTACTCTACACTGTGTTAACTGTTACTCTACACTGTGTTAATGTTACTCTACACTGTGTTAATGTTACTCTACACTGTGTTAATGTTACTCTACACTGTGTTAATGTTACTCTACACTGTGTTAATGTTACTCTACACTGTGTTAATGTTACTCTACACTGTGTTAATGTTACTCTACACTGTGTTAATGTTACTCTACACTGTGTTAATGTTACTCTACACTGTGTTAATGTTACTCTACACTGTGTTAATGTTACTCTACACTGTGTTAATGTTACTCTACACTGTGTTAATGTTACTCTACACTGTGTTAATGTTACTCTACACTGTGTTAATGTTACTCTACACTGTGTTAATGTTACTCTACACTGTGTTAATGTTACTCTACACTGTGTTAATGTTACTCTACACTGTGTTAATGTTACTCTACACTGTGTTAATGTTACTCTACACTGTGTTAATGTTACTCTACACTGTGTTAATGTTACTCTACACTGTGTTAATGTTACTCTACACTGTGTTAATGTTACTCTACACTGTGTTAATGTTACTCTACACTGTGTTAATGTTACTCTACACTGTGTTAATGTTACTCTACACTGTGTTAATGTTACTCTACACTGTGTTAATGTTACTCTACACTGTGTTAATGTTACTCTACACTGTGTTAATGTTACTCTACACTGTGTTAATGTTACTCTACACTGTGTTAATGTTACTCTACACTGTGTTAATGTTACTCTACACTGTGTTAATGTTACTCTACACTGTGTTAATGTTACTCTACACTGTGTTAATGTTACTCTACACTGTGTTAATGTTACTCTACACTGTGTTAATGTTACTCTACACTGTGTTAATGTTACTCTACACTGTGTTAATGTTACTCTACACTGTGTTAATGTTACTCTACACTGTGTTAATGTTACTCTACACTGTGTTAATGTTACTCTACACTGTGTTAATGTTACTCTACACTGTGTTAATGTTACTCTACACTGTGTTAATGTTACTCTACACTGTGTTAATGTTACTCTACACTGTGTTAATGTTACTCTACACTGTGTTAATGTTACTCTACACTGTGTTAATGTTACTCTACACTGTGTTAATGTTACTCTACACTGTGTTAATGTTACTCTACACTGTGTTAATGTTACTCTACACTGTGTTAATGTTACTCTACACTGTGTTAATGTTACTCTACACTGTGTTAATGTTACTCTACACTGTGTTAATGTTACTCTACACTGTGTTAATGTTACTCTACACTGTGTTAATGTTACTCTACACTGTGTTAATGTTACTCTACACTGTGTTAATGTTACTCTACACTGTGTTAATGTTACTCTACACTGTGTTAATGTTACTCTACACTGTGTTAATGTTACTCTACACTGTGTTAATGTTACTCTACACTGTGTTAATGTTACTCTACACTGTGTTAATGTTACTCTACACTGTGTTAATGTTACTCTACACTGTGTTAATGTTACTCTACACTGTGTTAATGTTACTCTACACTGTGTTAATGTTACTCTACACTGTGTTAATGTTACTCTACACTGTGTTAATGTTACTCAACACTGTGTTAATGTTACTCTACACTGTGTTAATGTTACTCTACAATGTTACTCTACACTGTGTTAATGTTACTCAACACTGTGTTAATGTTACTCTACACTGTGTTAATGTTACTCTACACTGTGTTAATGTTACTCAACACTGTGTTAATGTTACTCTACACTGTGTTAATGTTACTCTACACTGTGTTAATGTTACTCTACACTGTGTTAATGTTACTCTACACTGTGTTAATGTTACTCTACACTGTGTTAATGTTACTCTACACTGTGTTAATGTTACTCTACACTGTGTTAATGTTACTCTACACTGTGTTAGTGTTACTCTACACTGTGTTAGTGTTACTCTACACTGTGTTAGTGTTACTCTACACTGTGTTAGTGTTACTCTACACTGTGTTAGTGTTACTCTACACTGTGTTAGTGTTACTCTACACTGTGTTAGTGTTACTCTACACTGTGTTAGTGTTACTCTACACTGTGTTAATGTTACTCTACACTGTGTTAGTGTTACTCTACACTGTGTTAGTGTTACTCTACACTGTGTTAGTGTTACTCTACACTGTGTTAGTGTTACTCTACACTGTGTTAGTGTTACTCTACACTGTGTTAGTGTTACTCTACACTGTGTTAATGTTACTCTACACTGTGTTAATGTTACTCTACACTGTGTTAGTGTTACTCTACACTGTTACTCTACACTGTGTTAGTGTTACTCTACACTGTGTTAGTGTTACTCTACACTGTGTTAGTGTTACTCTACACTGTGTTAATGTTACTCTACACTGTGTTAGTGTTACTCTACACTGTGTTAGTGTTACTCTACACTGTGTTAATGTTACTCTACACTGTGTTAATGTTACTCTACACTGTGTTAGATAATGTTACTCTACACTGTGTTAATGTTACTCTACACTGTGTTAGTGTTACTCTACACTGTGTTAATGTTACTCTACACTGTGTTAGTGTTACTCTACACTGTGTTAATGTTACTCTACACTGTGTTAATGTTACTCTACACTGTGTTAGATAATGTTACTCTACACTGTGTTAATGTTACTCTACACTGTGTTAGATAATGTTACTCTACACTGTGTTAATGTTACTCTACACTGTGTTAGTGTTACTCTACACTGTGTTAATGTTACTCTACACTGTGTTAGTGTTACTCTACACTGTGTTAATGTTACTCTACACTGTGTTAATGTTACTCTACACTGTGTTAGATAATGTTACTCTACACTGTGTTAATGTTACTCTACACTGTGTTAATGTTACTCTACACTGTGTTAGATAATGTTACTCTACACTGTGTTAATGTTACTCTACACTGTGTTAGATAATGTTACTCTACACTGTGTTAGATAATGTTAGTCTACACTGTGTTAGATAATGTTACTCTACACTGTGTTAGATAATGTTACTCTACACTGTGTTAGATAATGTTACTCTACACTGTGTTAGATAATGTTACTCTACACTGTGTTAGATAATGTTACTCTACACTGTGTTAGATAATGTTACTCTACACTGTGTTAGATAATGTTACTCTACACTGTGTTAGATAATGTTACTCTACACTGTGTTAGATAATGTTACTCTACACTGTGTTAGATAATGTTACTCTACACTGTTACTCTACACTGTGTTAATGTTACTCTACACTGTGTTAGATAATGTTACTCTACACTGTGTTAGATAATGTTACTCTACACTGTGTTAGATAATGTTACTCTACACTGTGTTAATGTTACTCTACACTGTGTTAGATAATGTTACTCTACACTGTGTTAGATAACACTGTGTACTCTACACTGTGTTAGATAATGTTACTCTACACTGTGTTAATGTTACTCTACACTGTGTTAGATAATGTTACTCTACACTGTGTTAGATAATGTTACTCTACACTGTGTTAGATAATGTTACTCTACACTGTGTTAGATAATGTTACTCTACACTGTGTTAGATAATGTTACTCTACACTGTGTTAGATAATGTTACTCTACACTGTGTTAGATAATGTTACTCTACACTGTGTTAGATAATGTTACTCTACACTGTGTTAGATAATGTTACTCTACACTGTGTTAGATAATGTTACTCTACACTGTGTTAGATAATGTTACTCTACACTGTGTTAGATAATGTTACTCTACACTGTGTTAGATAATGTTACTCTACACTGTGTTAGATAATGTTACTCTACACTGTGTTAGATAATGTTACTCTACACTGTGTTAGATAATGTTACTCTACACTGTGTTAGATAATGTTACTCTACACTGTGTTAGATAATGTTACTCTACACTGTGTTAGATAATGTTACTCTACAATGTGTTAGACAATGTTACTCTACAATGTGTTAGACAATGTTACTCTACACTGTGTTAGACAATGTTACTCTACACTGTGTTAGATAATGTTACTCTACACTGTGTTAGATAATGTTACTCTACAATGTGTTAGACAATGTGTTAGATAATGTTACTCTACACTGTGTTAGATAATGTTACTCTACACTGTGTTAGATAATGTTACTCTACAATGTGTTAGACAATGTTACTCTACAATGTGTTAGATAATGTTACTCTACACTGTGTTAGATAATGTTACTCTACACTGTGTTAGATAATGTTACTCTACAATGTGTTAGACAATGTTACTCTACACTGTGTTAGACAATGTTACTCTACACTGTGTTAGACAATGTTACTCTACAATGTGTTAGACAATGTTACTCTACACTGTGTTAGACAATGTTACTCTACACTGTGTTAGACAATGTTACTCTACACTGTGTTAGACAATGTTACTCTACACTGTGTTAGACAATGTTACTCTACACTGTGTTAGACAATGTTACTCTACACTGTGTTAGACTGTTACTCTACACTGTGTTAGACAATGTTACTCTACACTGTGTTAGACAATGTTACTCTACACTGTGTTAGACAATGTTACTCTACACTGTGTTAGACAATGTTACTCTACACTGTGTTAATGTTACTCTACACTGTGTTAGACAATGTTACTCTACACTGTGTTAATGTTACTCTACACTGTATTAGACAATGTTACTCTACACTGTGTTAGACAATGTTACTCTACACTGTGTTAGACAATGTTACTCTACACTGTGTTAGACAATGTTACTCTACACTGTGTTAGACAATGTTACTCTACACTGTGTTAGACAATGTTACTCTACACTGTGTTAGACAATGTTACTCTACACTGTGTTAGACAATGTTACTCTACACTGTGTTAGACAATGTTACTCTACACTGTGTTAGACAATGTTACTCTACACTGTGTTAGACAATGTTACTCTACACTGTGTTAGACAATGTTACTCTACACTGTGTTAGACAATGTTACTCTACACTGTGTTAGACAATGTTACTCTACACTGTGTTAGACAATGTTACTCTACACTGTGTTAGACAATGTTACTCTACACTGTGTTAGACAATGTTACTCTACACTGTGTTAGACAATGTTACTCTACACTGTGTTAGACAATGTTACTCTACACTGTGTTAGACAATGTTACTCTACACTGTGTTAGACAATGTTACTCTACACTGTGTTAGACAATGTTACTCTACACTGTGTTAGACAATGTTACTCTACACTGTGTTAATGTTACTCTACACTGTGTTAATGTTACTCTACACTGTGTTAGACAATGTTACTCTACACTGTGTTAGACAATGTTACTCTACACTGTGTTAGATAATGTTACTCTACACTGTGTTAGACAATGTTACTCTACACTGTGTTAGACAATGTTACTCTACACTGTGTTAGACAATGTTACTCTACACTGTGTTAGACAATGTTACTCTACACTGTGTTAATGTTACTCTACACTGTGTTAATGTTACTCTACACTGTGTTAGACAATGTTACTCTACACTGTGTTAATGTTACTCTACACTGTGTTAGACAATGTTACTCTACACTGTGTTAGACAATGTTACTCTACACTGTGTTAGACAATGTTACTCTACACTGTGTTAATGTTACTCTACACTGTGTTAATGTTACTCTACACTGTGTTAGACAATGTTACTCTACACTGTGTTAATGTTACTCTACACTGTGTTAGACAATGTTACTCTACACTGTGTTAATGTTACTCTACACTGTGTTAATGTTACTCTACACTGTGTTAGACAATGTTACTCTACACTGTGTTAGACAATGTTACTCTATACTGTGTTAATGTTACTCTACACTGTGTTAGACAATGTTACTCTACACTGTGTTAGACAATGTTACTCTACACTGTGTTAATGTTACTCTACACTGTGTTAATGTTACTCTACACTGTGTTAGACAATGTTACTCTACACTGTGTTAGACAATGTTACTCTACACTGTGTTAGACAATGTTACCCTACACTGTGTTAATGTTACTCTACACTGTGTTAGACAATGTTACTCTACACTGTGTTAGACAATGTTACTCTACACTGTGTTAATGTTACTCTACACTGTGTTAGACAATGTTACTCTACACTGTGTTAGACAATGTTACTCTACACTGTGTTAATGTTACTCTACACTGTGTTAATGTTACTCTACACTGTGTTAGACAATGTTACTCTACACTGTGTTAGACAATGTTACTCTACACTGTGTTAGACAATGTTACCCTACACTGTGTTAATGTTACTCTACACTGTGTTAGACAATGTTACTCTACACTGTGTTAGACAATGTTACTCTACACTGTGTTAGACAATGTTACAGTGGAGTGTGGGACATTGCTCCACAGTGGTGACAGTTCCTGTCGTCTCCTGCACCAGTAAGCGTGTTTCCCTCGCCCCTGGGTACCCATGTGGTGCAGGTACACCTCTCTGCTGCTACTCTTCCCTTGTATCACAATAAGTGACTGGCAGCTGCGCAGACGTCTTGTTGCATGCTGCAGACGTCTTGTTGCATGCCGCAGACGTCTTGTTGCATGATGCAGACGTCTTGTTGCATGCTGCAGACGTCTTGTTGCATGCCGCAGACGTCTTGTTGCATGCCACAGACGTCTTGTTGCATGCCGCAGACGTCTTGTTGCATGCCGCAGACGTCTTGTTGCATGCCGCAGACGTCTTGTTGCATGCAGCAGACGTCTTGTTGCATGCCGCAGACGTCTTGTTGCATGCCGCAAACGTCTTGTTGCATGCCGCAGACGTCTTGTTGCATGCCGCAGACGTCTTGTTGCATGCCGCAGACGTCTTGTTGCATGCCGCAGACGTCTTGTTGCATGCCGCAGACGTCTTGTTGCATGCCGCAGACGTCTTGTTGCATGCCGCAGACGTCTTGTTGCATGCCGCAGACGTCTTGTTGCATGCCGCAGACGTCTTGTTGCATGCCGCAGACGTCTTGTTGCATGCCGCAGACGTCTTGTTGCATGCCGCAGACGT
>NC_059587.1:7571797-7636797 GCF_020424385.1 Procambarus clarkii | reverse complement strand
CACACACTCACTCACACACTCACTCACACACACACACACACACACACACACACACACACACACACACACACACACACACACACACACACACACACACACACACACACACACTCACACACACACTCACACACACCCACACACACACCCACACAAACACACACACACACACACACACACACACACACACACACACACACACACACACACACACACACACACACACACACAACAAGTTTGTCCCAGTCCAAAAGGAAAACAGAGAAATGAAGATGAGAAACCCATGGTTTAATCAAAGATGTAGGCTAGCTAAGCAGCAAAGTAAAAGGGCATGGAGAAACTATAGGAATAACAGGACACTGGAGAGCAGAGAAAGATACCAGAATGCCAGGAATGAATATGTCAGGATGAGAAGAGAGGCAGAAAGACAATACGAAAATGACATCGCAAGCAAGGCAAAGACTCAGCCTAAATTGTTGCATAGCCACATTAGGAGAAAAACAACAGTAAAGGAACAGGTTATGAGATTAAGGATAGGGGCGGAAGGATTCACTACAAATGACAAGGAAGTGTGTGAGGAATTGAATAAGAAATTCCAGGAGGTCTTCACCTTAGAACAAGGAGAAATTCCAGAGGTAAGTGAGGGAATAGCTAACCAGGAACCACTGGAAGAGTTTGAGATTACCAGTGGGGAAGTAAGGAAGTGTTTACTAGAGTTGGACGTGACAAAGGCTATAGGCCCAGATGGAATCTCCCCTTGGGTTCTAAAGGAAGGAGCAAGAGAACTGAGCCTACCACTCTCCATAGTGTATAACAAATCACTGGCAACAGGGGAACTGCCAGATATTTGGAAAGCAGCTAACGTAGTCCCGATATACAAGAAAGGGGATAGACAGGAGGCACTGAACTACAGGCCAGTGTCCCTAACCTGCATACCATGCAAGCTGATGGAGAAGATTGTGCGAAAAAAACTAGTGGAGCATCTGGAGCGAAGGAACTTTGTAACACAGCATCAACATGGGTTCAGGGATGGCAGGTCCTGCCTCACAGGGTTACTTGAATTCTACGACCAGGCAACAAAAATAAGGCAAGAAAGAGAAGGGTGGGCAGACTGCATATTTTTGGATTGTCAGAAAGCCTTTGATACAGTGCCACACAAGAGGCTAGTGCGAAAGTTGGAGATGCAGGCTGGAGTGAGAGGGAAGGTACTCCGGTGGATAGAGGAATACCTAAGCAACAGGAGACAACGAGTCTGTGTGAGGGGTGAGGTCTCAGATTGGCGAGACGTCACAAGTGGAGTCCCGCAGGGGTCAGTCCTTGGACCTATACTGTTTCTGGTATATGTAAATGATCTCCCAGAGGGTATAGATTCGTTCCTCTCAATGTTTGCCGACGATGCAAAAATTATGAGGAGGATTGAAACAGAGGATGATAGTAGGAGGCTACAAGATGACCTGGATAGACTGAGTGAATGGTCCAACAAATGGCTGTTGAAGTTCAACCCGAGTAAATGCAAAGTAATGAAACTAGGAAGTGGAAACAGGAGGCCAGGCACAGGATACAGAATAGGAGATGAAGTACTTAATGAAACAGACAGAGAGAAAGATCTAGGAGTTGATATCACACCAAACCTGTCTCCTGAAGCCCACATAAAGAGAATAACGTCTGCGGCATATGCGAGGCTGGCTAACATCAGAACGGCGTTCAGGAACCTGTGTAAGGAATCATTCAGAATCTTGTACACCACATATGTAAGACCAATCCTGGAGTATGCGGCCCCAGCATGGAGCCCGTACCTTGTCAAGCACAAGACGAAGCTGGAAAAAGTCCAAAGGTATGCTACTAGACTAGTCCCAGAACTAAGAGGCATGAGTTATGAGGAAAGGCTGCGGGAAATGCACCTCACGACACTGGAAGACAGAAGAGTAAGGGGGGACATGATCACAACCTACAAAATCCTCAGGGGAATCGACCGGGTAAACAAGGATGAACTATTCAACACTGGTGGGACGCGAACAAGGGGACACAGGTGGAAGCTGAGTACCCAAATGAGCCACAGAGACGTTAGAAAGAACTTTTTCAGTGTCAGAGTAGTTAGTAAATGGAATGCATTAGGAAGTGATGTGGTGGAGGCTGACTCCATACACAGTTTCAAATGTAGATATGATAGAGCCCAATAGGCTCAGGAATCTGTACACCAGTTGATTGACGGTTGAGAGGCGGGACCAAAGAGCCAGAGCTCAACCCCCGCAAGCACAATTAGGTGAGTACACACACACTCACACACACACACACACACACACACACACACACTCACACTCACACACACACACACACACACACACACACACACACACACACACACACTCACACACACACACACACACACACACACCTGCAGCCTAGGGGATGTGCTTCACGCTCCCCCCCCCCTCACCTCGCCCATCTCTCAGGCAAATGTATTAGTCTAGAGAGGAGGCGTGTAGCATGTTTGTGTCGTGGCATGCGGTGGCGTGCGTGGCGTGGCGTGCGTGGCGTGCGTGGCGTGCGTGGCGTGGCGTGCGTGGCGTGCGTGGCGTGGCGTGCGTGGCGTGCGTGGCGTGGCATGGCGTGGCGTGGCGTGGCGTGCGTGGCATGGCGTGGCGTGGCGTGCGTGGCATGGCGTGGCGTGGCGTGGCATGGCGTGGCATGGCGTGGCGTGGCGTGCGTGGCATGGCGTGGCGTGGCGTGCGTGGCATGGCGCGGCGTGGCGTGCGTGGCGTGGCGTGGCGTGCGTAGCATGGCGTGGCGTGGCGTGGCGTGCGTGGCATGGCGTGGCGTGGCGTGGCGTGCGTGGCATGGCGTGGCGTGGCGTGCATGGCGTGGCGTGGCGTGCGTGGCATGGCGTGGCGTGGCGTGCGTGGCATGGCGTGGCGTGCGTGTGTTATACTCAAATTCTTTCAGTTGAAATGTAACCAATCACAGGCAAGTAAGCCTCTGACGTCATACCAGACAGAGGAGCATCAAGCCATGCTCCCAGCAGCCGCAGTTCTCCACACAGACTCAGAGTAGAAGGACCTCGGCTAGGCAGATATATACCTTGCTGTCTCGGTCAATAAATATATACAGAAGCGACTACTGTGTCTACATTCTACCCGAACAAGGCAAACGAATACTGGTGGCAGCGGTGGGATCCAGAAATTTTTTTCGTGGCATGGCGTGGCGTGGCGTGCGTGGCATGGCGTGGCGTGGCGTGCGTGGCATGGCGTGGCGTGGCGTGGCGTGCGGTGGCGTGCGTGGCATGGCGTGGCGTGCGTGGCATGGCGTGGCGTGGCGTGCGTGGCATGGCGTGGCGTGGCGTGCGTGGCATGGCGTGGCGTGCGTGGCATGGCGTGGCGTGGCGTGCGTGGCGTGGCGTGCGTGGCATGGCGTGGCGTGCGTGGCGTGCGGTGGCGTGCGTGGCATGGCGTGGCATGGCGTGGCGTGCGTGGCGTGGCATGGCGTGGCGTGCGTGGCATGGCGTGGCGTGGCGTGCGTGGCGTGGCGTGGCGTGGCATGGCGTGGCGTGGCGTGGCGTGGCGTGATGGTGTAAGTCTGGGTGTCCCCAGGGAGGGTGACTCAGGTATCTTCCCGTTTTCTCAGGATAAATAAGTGTATTTACCTGAGGCTCGGTCCTGGGGTAGGGGGGGGGGGGGGGGAGTAGGTCACCAGGTGACCCTAATACATATATGTGGTCATCTCAGACACACATATTTACAATGAGCACGGAAGCCCTCAGATACCATGACGGATTTCCGCTGACATTATTAAGTGTATTCTGTTTTAGTTACACTGGTACAGTGGAGCCGGTTAGCACGCCCCTATAACAACCAAATGCTCATTATATAATTATATTAATCATTTATTGTGTCGGGGACAGGTAGCCTGTGTATATATACATGTTACCGCAAGCTGAGTACTCCTGGCTACGTTTGTTCATCTTCCATATTCACCACCAACTTTATGCTGAGTAAATATACCATATTTCTTTATTGCTTGCGTAATGCTAGCAGGCTACGGTAGCATTGAGACCCCAGTATATATTGCTTGGTGAATAGGTGCATTAGGTGATAGGAAACGCGCCAAACATTTCCGTTCCGGCCGGATTCGAACCCGGAATTCGCGATTGTGAGTTGAGAACGAACCCGACTGTCTTCTCTAAATATTTCTGTTTCCTTCCTATCGTCAGTGGTTTCTCAATTGTGCCAGTACTAGTGTGTGAACTGGTCCATCAGGCTGTTAGTACTATGCTGCAGTACACCCAACACCAGGCAATACATCTATCAACACACCACCAAGCAGGGGTGTTAGTTGGTACTGTACTAATCTGTACACTACAGTACAATACAGTGTACTGTATTGTACTAATACATCACCAATAAGGCTGCTAACTCACCCCTCCCCCCCACCTTTGGGCGGTTCACACCCATCCACAACAAGGTCCAATCCACAGTAAGGGATAACTAAACTATTATGTCCGGAGCTATGAAGATACAGCCCCCCTCAAAGCACTAGGCCCGGTCTCTGGGCACCTCAGAGGCAAGTCAACTAGATTAGACCTTTCTTGAAGGAGCAGAGGGCGTAGTGTTCACGTGGGCCAAATGCCCTGGACACTGTCCTTACAAGACAATGCGTCAACTGTCAACCTGTCGTAAACTTCGGGGACAGAAGATACCTGCTTGATGGGGTTCTGGGAGTTGTTCTACTCCCCAAGCCCGGCCCGAGGCCAGGAGTTTGGTCCACCAGGCTGTTGCTTGGAGCGGCCCGCAGGCCCACATACCCACCACAGCCCGGTTGGTCCGGCACTCCTTGGAGGAAACTATCTAGTTTTCTCTTGAAGATGTCCACGGTTGTCCCGGCAATTTTTCTTATAGTCGCTGGGAGGATGTTGAACAACCGTGGACCTCTGATGTTTATACAGTGTTCTCTGATTGTGCCTATGGCACCTCTGCTCTACACTGGTTCTATCCTGCATTTTCTTCCATATCGTTCACTCCAGAACGTTGTTATTTTACTGTGTAGATTTGGGACCTGACCCTCCAGTATTTTCCATGTGTATATTATTTGATATCTCTCTCGTCTTCATTCTAGTGTGTACATTTGGAAGGCTTTGAAACGATCTCAATAATTTACGTGATTTATTGCGTGTATGCGTGCCGTATATGTTCTCTGTACTCACTCTATTTCAGCAATTTTTCCAGCTCTGAAGGGGAAAATGAGTACTGAGCAGTACTCAAGACGGGACAGTACAAGTGATTTGTATAGTACAACCATTATGATGGGATCCCTGGATTTGAAAGTTCTCGTAATCCATCCGACCATTTTTCTAGCTGACGCAATATTTGCTTGGTTATGCTCCTTAAACGTTAGGTCGTCAGACATCATTATTCCCAAATCCTTGACATGCTGTTTTCATACTATGGTCAGATTTGATTGTGTTTTGTACCCTGTATTATGTTTAAGGTTCTCATTTTTACCGTATCTGAGTACCTGGAATTTATCGCTGTTAAACATCATGTTTTTTTTTCTGCTGTCCAGTCGAAAACTTTATTAATATCTGCTTGTAGTTTTTCATTGTCTTCAGCAGAGGTAATTTTCATGCCAATTTTTGTGTCATCGGCAAAGGATGACACGAAGCTGTGACTTGCATTTTTGTCTATATCAGATATGAGAATAAGGAACAGCAGTGGTGCAAGGACTGTACCTTGAGGTACAAGAGCTTTTAACTGCGCTTGGGCTCGATTTCATTTGATTGACTGTTACTCTCGACAGGAAATTGAGTATCCAGCGTCCTACTTTACCAGTTATACCCATTGACCTCATTTTGTGTGCTATCACTCCATGGTCACATTTGTCGAGTGCCTTTGCAAAGTCTGTGTATACAACATCTGCATTTTACTTTTCTTCTAAAGCTTCTGTGATTTTGTCATAGTGGTTGAGTAACTGTGACAGACAGGATCTTCCCGCTCTAAATCCATGTTGTCCTGGGTTGTGCAGTTCATTATTTTGCATAAAACTAGAAATTTGATTCCTAATCACTTTTTCAAAAACTTTTATTATGTGTGATATTAGTGCAACTGGACTATAATTTTTTGCCAAAGCTTTACTACCTCCCTTGTGCAGAGCAGCTATATCTGCAGATTTAGGTGTAGCTGGTATCTCCCCTGTGTCCAGGTGGGGATTCTGGCGAGAGGAGAGTGGAGAGGCTGGCAGGCTGGCAGGATGGGAGGCTGGCAGGCTGGCAGGATGGGAGGCTGGCAGGCTGGCAGCTGGGAGGCTGGGAGGCTGGGAGGCTGGCAGCTGGGAGGCTGGCAAGGCTGGGAGGCTGGAAGGCTGGCAGGCTGGCAGGCTGGCAGCTGGAAGGCTGGGAGGCTGGGAGGCTGGCAGCTGGGAGGCTGGCAGGCAGGCATGCTGGGAGGCTGGGATTAGGTAAATGGAAAGGTAAGGAAAGGTGGAGGGGGGATCAGCTATTTTTTCACATTCTATTATATAGATGATCCCTGTGGTGAAGTGGGAAGACACTCGACCCGTGCTTCGCTAGCGATTTGGCCAAAGTTCCTGGCGGGGAGGATTGACTGGGCGTCAATCCATAACTGTAGCCTCTGTTAGCAGTGAAGGTACCTGGTTGTTAAACGATTTAGCGGGTGGTATTCCGGGGAACATTAGGTTTAAGGACCTGCCCGAAACGCTATAAGTGCTATTGGGCCCATTAAGAATGTAAGAAGTCTTGTATAAAAACAAATAACGATGGAAAGTTTGCGAATAGTTCTGGTGACGGAGTTTACACTTAGTCAAGTCTACGTGAGGAGTTAACTCATGACTCATATTTGTCTCGGTGGTACAGCCAGACTGTACCGTAGTGTGGTACAGCCAGACTGTACCGTAGTGTGGTACAGCCAGACTGTACCGTAGTGTGGTACAGCCAGACTGTACCGTAGAGTGGTACAGCCAGACTGTACCGTAAAGCGGTACAGCCATAGTGTGGTGCAGCCAGACTGTACCGTAGTGTGGTACAGGCAGACTGTACCGTAGAGTGGTACAGCCAGACTGTACTGTAGTGTGGTACAGGCAGACTGTACTGTAGAGTTCTACAGCCAGACTGTACCGTAGTGTGGTACAGCCAGACTGTACCGTAGAGTGGTACAGCCAGACTGTACCGTAGTGTGGTACAGGCAGACTGTACTGTAGTGTGGTACAGCCAGACTGTACCGTAGTGTGGTACAGGCAGACTGTACCGTAGTGTGGTACAGGCAGACTGTACCGTAGTGTGGTACAGGCAGACTGTACCGTAGTGTGGTACAGGCAGACTGTACCGTAGTGTAGTACAGCCAGACTACCGTAGTGTGGTACAGGCAGACTGTTCCGTAGTGTGGTACAGCCAGACTGTACCGTAGTGTGGTACAGGCAGACTGTACCGTAGTGTGGTACAGGCAGACTGTACCGTAGTGTGGTACAGGCAGACTGTACCGTAGTGTGGTACAGCCAGACTGTACCGTAGTGTAGTACAGCCAGACTACCGTAGTGTGGTACAGGCAGACTGTACCGTAGTGTGGTACAGCCAGACTGTACTGTAGTGTGGTACAGCCAGACTGTACCGTAGTGTGGTACAACCAGACTGTACCGTAGTGTGGTACAGGCAGACTGTACGGTAGAGTTATACAGCCAGACTGTACCGTAGTGTGGTACAGCCAGACTGTACCATAGAGTAGTACAGCCAGACTGTACCGTAGTGTGGTACAGGCAGACTGTACCGTAGTGTGGTACAGCCAGACTGTACCGTAGTGTGGTACAGGCAGACTGTACCGTAGAGTTCTACAGCCAGACTGTACCGTAGTGTGGTACAGCCAGACTGTACCGTAGTGTGGTACAACCAGACTGTACCGTAGTGTGGTACAGCCAGACTGTACCGTAGTGTGGTACAGCCAGACTGTACCGTAGTGTGGTACAGCCAGACTGTACCGTAGTGTGGTACAGCCAGACTGTACCGTAGTGTGGTACAGCCAGACTGTACCGTAGTGTGGTACAGGCAGACTGTACCGTTGAGTTCTACAGCCAGACTGTACCGTAGTGTGGTACAGCTAGACTGTACCGTAGTGTGGTACAACCAGACTGTACCGTAGTGTGGTACAGCCAGACTGTACCGTAGTGTGGTACAGCCAGACTGTACCGTAGTGTGGTACAGCCAGACTGTACCGTAGTGTGGTACAGCCAGACTGTACCGTAGTGTGGTACAGGCAGACTGTACCATAGTGTGTTACAGGCAGACTGTACCGTAGTGTGGTACAGGCAGACTGTACCGTAGTGTGGTACAGCCAGACTGTAGTGTAGTACAGCCAGACTGTACCGTAGTGTGGTACAGCCAGACTGTACCGTAGTGTAGTACAGCCAGACTATACCGTAGTGTGGTACAGCCAGACTGTACTGTAGTGTGGTACAGGCAGACTGTACCATAGTGTGGTACAGGCAGACTGTACCGTAGTGTGGTACAGGCAGACTGTACCGTAGTGTGGTACAGCCAGACTGTAGTGTAGTACAGCCAGACTGTACCGTAGTGTGGTACAGCCAGACTGTACCGTAGTGTAGTACAGCCAGACTATACCGTAGTGTGGTACAGCCAGACTGTACTGTAGTGTGGTACAGGCAGACTGTACCGTAGTGTGGTACAGACTGTACCGTAGTGTGGTACAGGCAGACTGTACCGTAGTGTGGTACAGGCAGACTGTACCGTAGTGTGGTACAGGCAGACTGTACCGTAGTGTAGTACAGCCAGACTGTACCGTAGTGTGGTACAGCCAGACTGTACCGTAGTGTAGTACAGCCAGACTGTACCGTAGTGTGGTACAGACTGTACCGTAGTGTGGTACAGGCAGACTGTACCGTAGTGTGGTACAAGGAGACTGTACCGTAGTGTGGTACAGCCAGACTGTACCGTAGTGGTACAGCCAGACTATACCGTAGTGTGGTACAGCCAGACTGTACTGTAGTGTGGTACATCCAGACTGTACCGTAGTGTAGTACAGCCAGACTGTACCTTAGTGTGATACAGCCAGACTGTACTGTAGTGTAGTACAGCCAGACTGTACTGTAGTGGTACAGCCAGACTGTACCGTAGTGGTACAGCCAGACTGTACCGTAGTGTGGTACAGCCAGACTGTACTGTAGTGTAGTACAGCCAGACTGTACCGTAGTGGTACAGCCAGACTGTACCGTAGTGGTACAGCCAGACTGTACTGTAGTACAGCCAGACTGTACCGTAGTGGTACAGCCAGACTGTACCGTAGTGTGGTACAGCCAGACTGTACTGTAGTGTAGTACAGCCAGACTGTACCGTAGTGGTACAGCCAGACTGTACCGTAGCGGTACAGCCAGACTGTACCGTAGCGGTACAGCCAGACCACGAAGCCGGAGAACTGTCCAAAGTGGCCAATTATTCCTGATAACTTTACCTGGATTATGAACAATTAGAAGACCTCGGATTCGATTACCGCGGCAGGAGAGAAAAATTTTGGCATTGTTTCCTCTCACCTGATGCTTGTGCTCACCTTGCGGTAAACAGGTAAGAGGAAGTGGAGCAAGTGGTGAGGGGCGCATCTTGGGTCAGCAGGTGGCCGCGCGCCCGCCAAACACACAGATTCAGATTCAGATTCAGATGTTTATTCAGGTAAGGTATATACATACAAGTGATGTTACATTAATGGATTGATATATAGATAGAGCTAGTACATACAATGCCCAAAGCCACTATTACGCAATGCGTTTCGGGCAACACCGAAACTACAACGTTGGTACAACGTTCGAACAAGTTTAAACACCTCCTAACCAGTTAAAACAACCAATATAGCAAGTTGTAACAACGTTCTAATACGTCATAAATACGTTAAGCCAAGATGTAACAACTTTATTACAAGTTGTAACAAGCGGAAAATAGAGACAGTTTCGGTTTGTTTCCAGGGCGGTCACTTGAGCAGCAATATATGGAGGCACTCTGGCCAGGCTGTCATTGGTGCTTCACGCCCTGCCTAACAAGTAGTCGGGATCAACGCTAACTTGTTTATTATCTTATATGACTTAAGACGGTCCTCCATGTTGTGTGTGGTGCAGAACTCTCACTCCGGCCGTCCTCAGCCTCTCTTGGAATGTGAGCTGACTTAGTGCCGGGCCGCTTGTCGTCCCTGGCCGCTACAGTAAACAACACCCCCACCCCCCCACCACACACCTGCCTCCCCCCCACGACACACCCGCCCCCCCCCCACGACACACCTGCCCCACCCCCCCACGACACACCTGCCTCCCCCCACGACACACCCGCCCCCCCCCCCACGACACACCTGCCCCACCCCCCCACGACACACCTGCCGCCCCCCACCACACACCTGCTCCACCCCTCTAACCGCCACACCTGCCGAGGAAGGCCAACTGATGGCTTGGGCCGCCTTATAAAACAGCAGCTACAACTTGGTGCACAGTTGTCACGAGGGAGAAGACCTTAACACACTCTGGCAGACCACAACCATCACTTCAACACAACTTTCTCTAACAAATTAGTACTGTGTTTACTTTTGTAACTAAGAAGATCTTGGCACATGAACTTGTACATAAATTTGAAGAGCTAAATAATTGTAGACAAGAAAGCATGTTAGCGAACGTTTAAAGTGTTGGGGAGCGGGTAAACATCCTTCTCACTATATATAGGGCACACACATGTTCTAAATATGCTTCCCGTGCTTGCTGCCATCACAGAGAACAAACACATCAGAGTTACAACTTTGTTTATTCTGAATGATTTTTTCGTTCTTAATCAAATCTGTATACATTGATGGATGGCTACTATTACTACTACTATATATTTCTCACTGAAACTATGGCTCAAGTTCGCAAATTTCATGTGGGAACAAATGGTTGAGTTGCCTGGTGGGCAGCACATGCCCCGAGCTTGGTGACTGGTGGAGGAAAACGGGAAGTAACGGGCGGGTCAGTGACCAGGGGATACTCACACCATCCTACCCATTACCTGCTACTGACACTAACCACCACAACCATCCCACATATATTGTCGTAAAAGTCAATTACAAAATATAAATTCGTACTCCTGAATTTGGACAAAACGGAAAAGTTTTTGTAGTGATGTTGCAAGGAAAACTTGACTTAACCTTCCTGGTCCTAATACATGCTATCTGAGGCCAAATTAATATAATACATATGATTGGCGTAGGAATATTTAAGTTTTGTGTTTAGCTCACTTTTTTCTTGACCATATTAAGTGAATACTACCAAATTCTACCATGTACTTGTTCATTACGTGTATGTATAGAGGATGGTGCACAGTTACAACATGTACAGTGTACAGAGGAGGACGGGTTGCAACACCTGATCTGGTACAACGTCAGCCATATTGTACTACTGGCACCATTATCTTCTCTTTGAACTCTCTCATCTTCATCTGGGATTACAGATTTATTTCAATTAAATCGACTTCCTTTCTTGGTATTACGTTTTCTATAATTATAATACAAACATTAATTTCTACTCAAATTGACCTACTCAATTTAAAATCATTTTAAGCTACTGACGAAGGAATGTCCCAGTGAGAGGATTACTCTACTCTTCCTCCTCAACTCTTGCAGGTCAATTATTGCCACAACAACACTTTCCTAAATGTTCAAATCAATTTCATTTATTCTTCAGTGAAAGATTAATTATTATTGAAAATGAAGCGGGAAGCGTGTGGAGGAAAGATGCATATGTGGAGCCAGCCCGGCAGGTGTGGGGAGTGTTGGCACCCTTGGTAGTTATGGAGACTACTTGGTAACACTAGTATCTACTTGGTATCTACTTGGTAGACACTACTACTTGGTAGTAGTGTCTAGCCAGGACATATTGTTGCACACTAACACCACCATTCAAAGCTGCACATTTTTTGTTCATCTGGAGAACGGCCACACAACTTTTACTCTCAGAATCCATCCAGGTTCAGTTTAAAATCTTTCAAAATATATTCTTTACATTGTAGCTGAGGTACATATAATATTTTGTGAAGCATTTAACTTAGGCCTACACCCCCCCCCCCCCACCCACCCAGCCCATGTCCATCCCGTGTCCTAACCCATTTCCCCCTGCAAAGTTGGGATAGCTGTTGGATGGGGTTGTGGGAGGTGTTCGAGCCCCAGGCAGGTATCATAGTACTCGACTCTCCCCCCCCCCCACACATCTTCACGTACGGGTCATGTTGTTACTCTCATGGTGGGTAGAGTGAACAGTTCCGTAATGTGGGTATTTATGTTGGGTGGGAAGATGCCAACATGGAAGACACTGCCCAACATGCCAACATGGAAGACACTGCCCAACATGCCAACATGGAAGACACTGCCCAACATGCCAACATGGAAGCCACTGCTCAACATGCCAACATGGAAGACACTGCCCAACATGCCAACATGGAAGACACTGGCCAACATGCCAACATGGAAGACACTGCTCAACATGCCAACATGGAAGACACTGCCCAACATGCCAACATGGAAGACACTGCTCAACATGCCAACATGGAAGACACTGCCCAACATGCCAACATGGAAGACACTGCTCAACATGCCAACATGGAAGACACTGCCCAACATGCCAACATGGAAGACACTGCCCAACATGCCAACATGGAAGACACTGCTCAACATGCCAACATGGAAGACACTGCTCAACATGCCAACATGGAAGACACTGCTCAACATGCCAACATGGAAGACACTGCTCAACATGCCAACATGGAAGACACTGCCCAACATGCCAACATGGAAGACACTGCTCAACATGCCAACATGGAAGACACTGCTCAACATGCCAACATGGAAGACACTGCCCAACATGCCAACATGGAAGACACTGCTCAACATGCCAACATGGAAGACACTGCTCAACATGCCAACATGGAAGACACTGCTCAACATGCCAACATGGAAGACACTGCTCAACATGCCAACATGGAAGACACTGCTCAACATGCCAACATGGAAGACACTGCCCAACATGCCAACATGGAAGACACTGCTCAACATGCCAACATGGAAGACACTGCTCAACATGCCAACATGGAAGACACTGCTCAACATGCCAACATGGAAGACACTGCTCAACATGCCAACATGGAAGACACTGCTCAACATGCCAACATGGAAGACACTGCTCAACATGCCAACATGGAAGACACTGCTCAACATGCCAACATGGAAGACACTGCTCAACATGCCAACATGGAAGACACTGCTCAACATGCCAACATGGAAGACACTGCTCAACATGCCAACATGGAAGACACTGCTCAACATGCCAACATGGAAGACACTGCTCAACATGCCAACATGGAAGACACTGCTCAACATGCCAACATGGAAGACACTGCTCAACATGCCAACATGGAAGACACTGCTCAACATGCCAACATGGAAGACACTGCTCAACATGCCAACATGGAAGACACTGCTCAACATGCCAACATGGAAGACACTGCTCAACATGCCAACATGGAAGACACTGCCCAACATGCCAACATGGAAGACACTGCTCAACATGCCAACATGGAAGACACTGCTCAACATGCCAACATGGAAGACACTGCTCAACATGCCAACATGGAAGACACTGCTCAACATGCCAACATGGAAGACACTGCCCAACATGCCACCTCCACTACACATGATTAATCTTTATATTTGCTTCGTACACTTTTTCCACCTTATTCTTCACACTTTTATGCTTTACTGTTGACTGCTTTACCCATTACTCATCATCTACTTGTGTCTGTCTGTACCTGACATCCCTAGTGGTATAAATCCAATATGCCCAGCACTGTCCCATCACTTGAGAATAAACCATGTTGGTTCGAAACGTGTAAATTTATATAAGTAAATTTTAAGTGTAAATAATTAATTAATATATATATATATATATATATATATATATATATATATATATATATATATATATATATATATATATATATATATATATATATATATATATATATGATTAAAAATGTGACAATGTCAGACCACGGAGGAAAAATGAAACAGGAATTTCCTTAAGTACTTTCGTATATTAATACATCTTCAGAAGGAGTCAAATGAGTACTTAAGGAAAGTACTTAAGGAAAGAAGGAGTACTTAAGGAAATTCCTGTTTCATTTTTCCTCCGTGGTCTGACATTGTCATATATATATATATATATATATGCGGAAAATCCACAGAGAAATATGAAATGAGGTGAACGTTTCGGCTTTGTTAAAGCCTTTGTCAACACCAGACTGACCAAAGGCTTTAACAAAGCCGAAACGTTCACCTCATTTCATATTTCTCTGTGGATTTTCCGCATAAAATGATCAGTGTTTTGTGATCGTCAATTGCATATATATATATATATATATATATATATATATATATATATATATATATATATATATATATATATATATATATATATATATATATATATAGTCAACACCAGCAATCAACAGCCAATTAATGCACAACTATATTCTACCCACCTCAAGACTCCGCTCCAATATAGAAGCATCAAGAAATATGGACCAATAGGCTTTCTACAATCACTTCTATTCAATACCCATTGTTTCGTGTTCTGTCTTGTGTTGATGAATTTAATACCCTATTAAATACCACCTCACCCCATCCACCTCACTTAAATGTAGATATAAACAAATCGGAGATATGTAAGTTCTATTCAGTTGTGTATGTGTAACTAAAGTCTTTGAAAATGTAATAAGTTTTACGAAACGCGCTCAAGTGTCGCGTCAGACTAGAAATAAAAATGAATTTTGGAGAATTGATTTTTGAATTACCACCAGCAGTGAAAAGAAATGTACGAAAGATTGAGAAAATTCGTGTTAGAATTATTAATCTTACTTTTTCGGTCATATTTAATAATAATATATATATATATATATATATATATATATATATATATATATATATATATATATATATATATATATATATATATATATATATATATACACACACATATATATACACACACGTTGGTGAGGGTACTGACCTGAGCCGAGAGTGACGCCGACCAGGATGGAGGCGATCCAGGAGGTGGAGGCGGCGGAGGCGTCGTAGTACTGCATCAGCTGCACGAAGTAGATCCCGAAGGTGTAGGTGAACCCGTCCGCTGTGGAGGGGAGACTACCGTTAGTGAGGGGTCGTCCTCGTTGGTGAGGGGTCGTCCTTGTTGGTGAGGGGTCGTCCTCGTTGGTGAGGGGTCGTCCTCGTTGGTGAGGGGGGGGGGGTATGGTCCTTGTTGGTGAGGGGAGGGTATGGTCCTCGGTGGTTAGGGGAGGAACACTGTTCAAGAGAGGGAACTTGAACACTGTTCAAGACGTTTGAATATTTCTCGAATAATACTTCGCTTAACTATACATTGAACTTTAATATATAATAATTTTAATTTATATATGAGAAGAAAATTATTTGTAAGCACAATTAACAAATTGACAAATGCATCTTGGAGAGACTGCCGCCGCTTTAACGATCCTGGCCTAAGTACAAGCTGAAATGCTTCACTCACGTACCGCAACTACAAACAATTGCCAACAGAATCTAAACACGTAACTTATGTCTATGTACAAAATTCTAATATATAATAATATTAATATATATTAAAAAAACACACACACACACTGAGAGGGGGACGCTCAAAGTGATAAATATTTGTTTAGGGTCGGCCGCAGGAGGGAATGAACATAGCCAGAGGAGGAGTTGCCCACGTAGTATAAATACAAGTAACATCCAACAGAACCAAAATACCTAACCTAGTCCTAACGATAGACATAACCATAATATATATTAATATGAATTTATTTCTGATTAATATTGTTACGGTTCCCTCGCCTATATCTTCCCTTATCCAGCTAAAAGAATCATATATATACACCCTGTTGGTTCCCTGAGATGCAGGGATCCGTTTGACGTAGGTAACGGCGAGCAAGAGTACTTATTCAGGTATAAAATTTGTATTTTAGTTTTGGCTTGTTAGGGGGGGGGGGCTTACTCTCCTAGTGCATACAAAATGGCGACGGCCTGGACAAAAGTGCGCCAAAAACGTGAAGACGCCAGCAGGCTGGCGATTGGCTGGCTGTGGTCACGTGACGAGAGTGACCAATGAGAGCCCGATCCTAGGTCTGTGACGTCATCGGGAGGCAGGGCTGAGAGGTCGCAGAGCTCCTGGCGCTCAGAGATTATCGGCTCTTCGTTGAGAGCGGACGTGCGCTGGTTGAGCTCTCGAGTTCGGAGGTCCAGGAGCCTCACTCAGTGGAGTGAAGCAGCCTGACACATTCACAGCGACCACAGAAGACTACAACACTTGAGGGAAGTGCGAGGAAGCCGAGTTCCAGCGGTGTAAGAGCACCGAGGACTGTGAGCTGATAGTCTTGGAGGAGTGGAGAGTGGCGACGGCAGTAGTGAGTGGCTCGCCGTCAGTGGAACTCCAAGGTGCTCAGCGCTGCTGTGACTGGATCACGACCACTGGGAAGCGAGAAATAGCATCTGGATCCATGAGTATTTTGTCTTGGGTGAAGGGGCGAATGAGGGAGACGACGTGAGCGGTGACAACAGGATGAGCCAGCGACCATCAGGAACTGTACATATGGGAGTGTGCACGACGACCACGTGTGTCTACACGACGCCAAGGGTCCTGTAACTAGACCGGAACGCTGAGGAGCGACGTGACGGCCGACGACCACGACGACCATCGGAGTCCAGGGGCCAGATTCACAAAGTAGTTACGCAAGCACTTACGAACCTGTCCATCTTTTCTCAATCTTTGGCGGCTTTGTTTACAATTATTAAACAGTTAATGAGCTCCGAAGCAACAGGAGGCTGTTTATAACAATAACAACAGTTGATTGGGAAGTTTTCATGCTTGTAAAATGTTTAATATATGTAACCAAAGCCGTCAAAGATTGAGGAAAGATGTATACATTCGTAAGTACTTGCGTAACTGCTTCGTGAATCTAGGCCCAGGTGTCTGAGAGCAGGATATGTTAAAGGTAGATCATTGTTCCCTACCATTTTCCCCTTAATATTAGGCAAGATAGGCCTAAGAGTATATACATAAGTTGTTACTAATGTCTAATGATCATTAGAAGTAGAGTAGGCTGTAGGGCAGCTTGCATATGTTATCTACTGCCTGGTGAAGACAGCGAGCGGCGTGAGTGGTCGAGGCGAGAGGACTGTGTCTATGGGTAGTGAGGCGGCAACTCCACTCCGGGCTCACCATAGCCCGTGCTACTTGGAACTTTGTTCCAGGTAGCGAATCTTTAACAACAAGAAGCCTGTGAGGAGGGGGGGGCGCCTCTGGGGGGGGGGCGGGACCCCTTTAAATTCGCCCAGCTGACGCGAGTTGCCAGAGGTCACCAGAGAGGCGCTGCTGTCTACTATTATTATTATATTATATGTCATTATATGCATATTTCACTCATGTTTATGTAGTTTTCTCTTCAGTAAATTCTATTACTATTGTTATTGATTTTATGTGTCTCCTCCATGCCATTGAGCATTGTTAATAAAATTATATTAGACGGCACCACACACTAGTACTGGCGTTAAAAAAACATAGAAGAGACCCTGGATGGCAACATTGTATAAAACTTGAAGCTAAAGTGTTGCCGAGACGCAGACAACATTACCCAACTGGCGACTGGAAATATGAGGTGAGAACTGAGGTAACAACCGATGGTCCGGCAAAACTTTGCTGGTGTTGGTGGGGAGGCCCGGTGGCCGTGTTGCACATTGCAGGATCGAGCCCAGGCATTGTGCACTGGGCCTTCTCCTCTTCCCCTTGGGTCCAAGGTCAATTTTTTTTATTGATATAAAAAACCAAAGTACAAATCACAGAACAAAGAGATAACAAAAAATAACACAAACCCACATGGCACAGGAAATAGTCAAAATACTTCATATAACAGCAAAAAGAACAACAACAAAACATGAACATAAAGACAAATACAGAGGCGCACAATAACACACAAAAGGCATGCGCCTCACACCATAAAAAAGGCATGCGCCACACACCATAAAAAAGGCATGCGCCACACACCATAAAAAAGGCATGCGCCACACACCATAAAAAAGGCATGCGCCTCACACCATAAAAAAGGCATGCGCCACACACCATAAAAAAGGCATGCGCCTCACACCATAAAAAAGGCATGCGCCACACACCATAAAAAAGGCATGCGCCACACACCATAAAAAAGGCATGCGCCTCACACCATAAAAAAGGCATGCGCCACACACCATAAAAAAGGCATGCGCCACACACCATAAAAAAGGCATGCGCCACACACCATAAAAAAGGCATGCGCCTCACACCATAAAAAAGGCATGCGCCTCACACCATAAAAAAGGCATGCGCCACACACCATAAAAAAGGCATGCGCCACACACCATAAAAAAGGCATGCGCCTCACACCATAAAAAAGGCATGCGCCTCACACCATAAAAAAGGCATGCGCCACACACCATAAAAAAGGCATGCGCCTCACACCATAAAAAAGGCATGCGCCTCACACCATAAAAAAGGCATGCGCCACACACCATAAAAAAGGCATGCGCCACACACCATAAAAAAGGCATGCGCCTCACACCATAAAAAAGGCATGCGCCTCACACCATAAAAAAGGCATGCGCCTCACACCATAAAAAAGGCATGCGCCTCACACCATAAAAAAGGCATGCGCCTCACATAAAAAAGGCATGCGCCACACACCATAAAAAAGGCATGCGCCTCACACCATAAAAAAGGCATGCGCCTCACACCATAAAAAAGGCATGCGCCACACACCATAAAAAAGGCATGCGCCTCACACCATAAAAAAGGCATGCGCCACACACCATAAAAAAGGCATGCGCCTCACACCATAAAAAAGGCATGCGCCTCACACCATAAAAAGGCATGCGCCTCACACCATAAAAAAGGCATGCGCCTCACACCATAAAAAAGGCATGCGCCACACACCATAAAAAAGGCATGCGCCTCACACCATAAAAAAGGCATGCGCCTCACACCATAAAAAAGGCATGCGCCTCACACCATAAAAAAGGCATGCGCCACACCCATAAAAAAGGCATGCGCCACACACCATAAAAAAGGCATGCGCCACACCATAAAAAAGGCATGCGCCACACACCATAAAAAAGGCATGCGCCACACACCATAAAAAAGGCATGCGCCTCACACCATAAAAAAGGCATGCGCCTCACACCATAAAAAAGGCATGCGCCTCACACCATAAAAAAGGCATGCGCCACACACCATAAAAAAGGCATGCGCCACACACCATAAAAAAGGCATGCGCCACACACCATAAAAAAGGCATGCGCCTCACACCATAAAAAAGGCATGCGCCTCACACCATAAAAAGGCATGCGCCTCACACCATAAAAAAGGCATGCGCCTCACACCATAAAAAAGGCATGCGCCACACACCATAAAAAAGGCATGCGCCACACACCATAAAAAAGGCATGCGCCACACACCATAAAAAAGGCATGCGCCACACACCATAAAAAAGGCATGCGTCTCACACCATAAAAAAGGCATGCGCCTCACACCATAAAAAGGCATGCGCCTCACACCATAAAAAAGGCATGCGCCACACACCATAAAAAAGGCATGCGCCACACACCATAGGCATGCGTCTCACACCATAAAAAAGGCATGCGCCTCACACCATAAAAAAGGCATGCGCCTCACACCATAAAAAAAGGCATGCGCCTCACACCATAAAAAAGGCATGCGCCTCACACCATAAAAAAGGCATGCGCCACACACCATAAAAAAGGCATGCGCCACACACCATAAAAAAGGCATGCGCCACACACCATAAAAAAGGCATGCGCCACACACCATAAAAAAGGCATGCGCCTCACACCATAAAAAAGGCATAAATAATAAATTAGGTAGAGAGCAAAGGAAGAGGCCCCCGCAGGAGCCAGGAAAGAAACAAAACAATCGTGCAAATATCAAACAGGAAAATAAAATACACACAAAGGGACACAAGCAAAGAAACTGCATAAAATATACAACAAATAAATGACACACATAAATAACATAAGGACAAAAACAAAAACAAATCCATAACAAATGTACAGAAAGCCAGCCACCCCTAAAACAGAAAGGGGGGGGGGGGGGGAGGACACCAGCACGGGCAGTCCGACCCCCGCACACAAAGGGGCAGAACCGGACACAACTAAGGGCACCAACAACCAAGTAACATGACACCCAAAACACTACAGACGAGAACATAAATAACATAAATTTTGTACAAAGAATAAAGCAATCACCAGGACAAGAAAATAAACACACGCGCACAAGCGACATACACAACCACACCGCCCGCCACCCCAACACAATACACGGGGCGCGCGCAACCACACGAAAGAAATAACGCCAAACACCCACATCCGCACACAACCACAACACAAACACCCATACTAAAGGCAAAGCACAAAAACAAATCGCAAACACAACAAAACAGGCCAGGCAGGGGTCAGGAACCCCACACTACCCACATGCACAGACAATAACACCCACCTGTGCACGCAGGCACCGGGGAAACACACGCACAACACAGACAGAAACCAACCACACCAATCACTCATACTTCTCCGGGTACTCCCGAGCTGGAAACCGTAAGCAATAAGCTTCCCAAACAAGTTGGTCATCTTCAGGAAGCGGATATCCAGGAGTCGCAGTAGGCCGAGACATCGAATTCGGCACGCCCAAGACCGGCACACTGCGCCCGCGGAACCCAGATGGTAGATGGGCATCAGGGAACAGGATGCACCAGGGCATCACACTCAAAAGTCAGAGTTGCCTTAGATCTGTCGATCCCCTCGCCGGACAGGAGGACGAAAGGGATGGGTTTCCCCCCCTAGGAAGCTGGTCACAGGGCCGCACACTTGGAAGCACATCGGCCCGCCCACTAGGGCGCGCACTCCGTTCGACGCCGGGCACCGTACCGAGCCCCGCGGAGGATGGCTCCGCAGGGGCCCCAGCGCCCCCACCAACCGGAACAGGAGCAGAAGCCCCCCGTCGCACATCCTTCGACAACACCACTACAAGGTCGCGATCACCAGGGGCTACCGCCCACTGAGGGGAGCCACCAGCAGGAGGCACAGCGTCCAACTCAGAAGGCACCACAGGCGGCAACACAGCGTCGGCCACAGCATCCTCATCCATCGCATCCCGCTCCTCTGCCCACGTCCGGCGAGGTGACGCAGCCCGAGTCGAACGACGGCGCTTAAAAAGAGGCCGCTGATCGTCGGAACTGTCACCCCCAGCAAGCGGTGCCCCAGAAGAACCATCGACAGGCGGCCCCAAAGCCGGGGCAGCACGATCACGCAGAACAGTACCCTCAACAACACGGGGCAAAAAGCCACTACCATTCACGGAGACCGGAATCGGAGAAGAAAGAGACACAGCAGGCGGAAGGGTAGACTCCAGCACACGTGAGGTATCCAGCGGGGACGACAGGACCGCCGCAGGAGAACAGGCACGTGGGAACGAGGAAGCCACAGAAGTGACGAGGTGGAGGGCGGGGGGGAGTCTCACACACCACCACCCTGACAGCCCTGGGAAGCATATGTCCGTTTGCAGGAGAAGCAGGCACCACCCCTACAGCATCATCCAATGTCTCCACGGAAGCAACTGGCTGCGGATGCACCTCCGCAACCACCGAACGTTGAAGATCCGAAGCAGGTGCCCCCAGGTCCTCAGAGCTCACCGGTGGGGCAGACATACCAGGGCCAGATAGATCAAGACCAGACGGAACGCCTGCCGGAACCACACCAGGCACCAGGACTGAGCGAGGATCCGCCGAGGAAACCCCACGCACAGATAAGAAGGGAAAGTCATCTTCCAGGAAAACTGAAGGGGCCTTAGCACGAGGAGCGTCACAGCTGGCCGCCACGTGGCCCTCAGCGCCTCATCGGAAACAGGTTCGTGTCTGACCCTGATAAAATATCCGCAGAGAGAGCCCACGAAACATTACCCTGGAAGGAACAGAGCTCGTGACCCGCATGACCAGCAGACACACTGGTGTCCCTGGGAGTGTGGACACTGGTGTCCCTGGGAGTGTGGACACTGGTGTCCCTGGGAGTGTGGACACTGGTGTCCCTGGGAGTGTGGACACTGGTGTCCCTGGGAGTGTGGACACACTGGTGTCCCTGGGAGTGTGGACACTGGTGTCCCTGGGAGTGTGGACACTGGTGTCCCTGGGAGTGTGGACACTGGTGTCCCTGGGAGTGTGGACACTGGTGTCCCTGGGAGTGTGGATGCAACAATAAAGAGTAAGTCAAGGAGCGGTGAGGCAGGTAAACATGTTTACAGTCAGCAGGTGACGGGTCAGCAGGGTCACCCCTTCCTCTCTCCACCTCACAACACTCGCCCACTACATCATACACACAAATATATTGTATATATATATTATTATATATATATATATATATATATATATATATATATTATATATATATATATATATATATATATATATATATATATATATAATACATATAGTAAAACTCAGTCAGTAAAACATCTAAACTACTGGGACCGACTAAAATGCCTAAATCTGTATTCTCTTGAGCGCAGGCGGGAGATATACATAATAATTTACACGTGGAAAATATTAGAGGGGCTGGTCCCAAACCTGCACACAGAAATAACATCACATGAGACCAGAAGGCATGGCAGGATGTGCAGAATGCCCCCGTTGAAAAGCAGAGGTGCAACAGGTACTCTGAGAGAGAACTCTATCAACATCAGAGGTCCGAGACTGTTTAGCACGCTTCCACTACACATAAGAGGCATAACTGGCCGACCCCTCACAGTGTTCAAGAGAGAACTATCAACATCAGAGGCCCGAGACTGTTCAACACGCTTCCACTACACATAAGGGACATAACTGGCCGACCCCTCACAGTGTTCAAGACAGAACTATCAACATCAGAGGTCCGAGACTGTTCAACACGCTTCCGCTACACATAAGGGGTATAACTGGCCGACCCCTCACAGTGTTCAAGAGAGAACTATCAACATCAGAGGTCCGAGACTGTTCAACACGCTTCCGCTACATATAAGGGGTACAACTGGCCGACCCCTCACAGTGTTCAAGAGAGAACTATCAACATCAGAGGTCCGAGACTGTTCAACACGCTT
Organism: Procambarus clarkii; assembly: GCF_020424385.1. Classification (NCBI taxonomy): domain Eukaryota; kingdom Metazoa; phylum Arthropoda; class Malacostraca; order Decapoda; family Cambaridae; genus Procambarus; species Procambarus clarkii. Next base: position 7,613,550 of record NC_059587.1, on the reverse strand, counting down.
CCACTACACATAAGGGGTATAACTGGCCGACCCCTCACAGTGTTCAAGAGAGAACTATCAACATCAGAGGTCCGAGACTGTTCAACACGCTTCCACTACACATAAGGGTCATAACTGGCCGACCCCTCACAGTGTTCAAGAGAGAACTATCAACATCAGAGGCCCGAGACTGTTCAACACGCTTCCACTACACATAAGGGACATAACTGGCCGACCCCTCACAGTGTTCAAGAGAGAACTCGATAAGCACCTCCAAAGGATACCTGATCAACCAGGCTGTGACTCGTACGTCAGGCGGTGAGCAGCCGCGTTCAACAGCCTGGTTGACCAGTCCAGCAACGAGGAGGCCTGGTCGGAACCGGGCCGCGGGGACGTGTAGCCCCGAAATCATCTCAAGGTAACAAGATAGCAAGATAAGATCAGCTGTGTTGTCGCTCTAGACACAGCAGGAACCTTTGATCAGGTCTGGCACTCTGGATAAGTAGTGAAGCTTCAAGCACTAGGCATCTCAGGCTCCATCTTATAGTTAATAAAGGACTACCTTCAAGAACAGTCTCTAACGGTAGTTCTCAATGGAGCTGAATCCAAAAGTCACTCAACTGGTGCCGGCGTCCACAGGGTAGTGTCCTTGGCCCTCTGCTGTGGAATATCTGTTTCAACGATCTACTTCATCTTATTAAACTGGGCTGTAGGAGACTCGAACCACGGTTCGAGACTCCTATATACACACCAGGTGAATGGAATGTTTATTTCCACAGAAGTGTGCATGACAATTTATACTTCATCTCATTCCTGGAGGGCTCCACCACCACCACCACAGCCACCACCACCACCACAGCCACCACCACCACCACCACCACCACCACAGCCGCCGCAGGCCAGGCCTTGGCGCCGTGGGATGGGGCTCAAGAGCAGCGCCTCCACTCCCTCACCCTCACACCTTCACTGTGTCTTGAACCACTGAGCGCTTATCCAGATGGAGCTCTAACCTTAACATACAGAAAGAAAGAAATGCCAACTGCTGCAAGAATCATCAATCACCAACTTTCAGCGATTCTTTCCTGGGGTAGGAGATGGCAGGTCACATTTGTGGCTGAGAAGACACAAGCCGGTGATGATAACAAGATTCCACATGGCGAAACGGACAAGCTTGCCAATGGGTGGCAAAAGCCTTGTGTTCACAGATAAAATTGACATCTTGGGACTGAAGTTCGATTCTTCATGAGAGGAAATGCATGATCTTCATTGCCCTGATTTCCACATCAGAGGTACACAGCGCTATATAAGAGAGGAAGTCCAATATAATAGCCCTGAAATTTTTTTAGAGGCAGGTACAAACAGAGGGAGAAACAGACAGGCAGAAACGTGGCAGGAGTACGGATGGAGAGGGGGAAATGCCCAAGACTGGACTACGGTTCGTCATCAAACCCACACTACTACACCCCCCAACTACACAGAGACTACCACACCCCCCAACTACACAGAGACTACCACACTCCCCAGTATCACTTCCAAAACTGGACAAACCATTGCCACAACAACACACCCTGGTCAGGGTAGAGAGGAGGGAGAACTACCAAAACCTTCCAGAAGTGACACACAATATGGACAATCATTCATATTTGCAAACATTCAAGGTTTAAAGCCAAAGTCAAGAAATAAAGTTAAGTTCATAATGGCCTCCTATTAGAGTCAAACTCAATATTTGGGGCATTCATGGAAACTCATACAAAAGATTACATGGATGGTGAAATCTGGATTCCAAATTATAATTTATAAAGATGTGATAGAAAAACTCTGTCAAATGGAGGAGTAGGTCTGTATATTAAAGAAGACCTGGTATGCACAGAACTACTAAACTCAACTAATGAGGTTGTAGAGGTACTTGGAATGAAGGTAGAGAAACTAAACCTAATTATTATTCTAATATATAAACCGCCAGATACAACGGTTGAGGAATTCACAGAGCAGATGCACAAAATAGAGAACATACTTGACAACCTAGCAAACCCAGCTCCAGATTTATCTTCCTTGGAGATTTCAATTTACCGAGTCTAAGATGGAGAATGGCAAACACAAATATCATAGCAGGGAATGACCCGGGAAATAACCAACCACAGGTCAGAGAACTTTTGAGATTCTGTGACAAATTCTCGCTCAATCAACAGATTACAGAACCAACTAGGAACGAAAACACACTAGACTTGTTATTCACAAACAATGATGAACTAATCAGAGACATTACAATCTCAGATACTACATATTCAGACCATAAGCTCATTGAAGTGCGAACTAGCATATATAACGGTAGTAGGTCTAAGAGACCCAAGCGAGAAGGAATATTCAATCAATTCAATTTCAACAATAACAGGATTGACTGGGAAAAAATAAATGTAGCCCTTGCAACCATTCAATGGGAGACGGTCTTAAGCGACAAAACTCCCACACAGGGAATAGCTCAACTGACAGCTGAAGCTTACAAGGTCTGCTTGAAGCACGTGCCTGTGAGGAGGGGCAGAAAGAGGACCACTCTAGAAAGAGAACGCAGACGACTGTACAGGAGAAGGAAAAAAAATAACGGAAATGTTTCGGCAGACACAACTATCACAAGCAAGGAAAACAAGCCTAAGCAGGGAGATCGAAGAAATAGAACAAACGTTGACGCGATCATATGAGTCTGAGGAAATGGAATTGGAACAGAAAGCTATACAAGACATAAAGAAAAATCAGAAATATTTTTTCACATACGCAAAATCAAAATAAAAAACCTCGACTAGTATTGGATCGTTAACTACAACTGAAGGTACGTACACAGAGGACAACAAAGAGATTAGTGAAATTCTAAGAAGCCAGTATGAGGCTATGTTTAGCACACCAATAAACAACATGAAAGTTGATGACCCAGACAGCTTCTTTAAGAATGACATTCAAGCGGCAGATAATATAACGGATATTACCACAAACTCGGAAGACTTTGAAAGAGAAATTGACAATATGCCTATGCACTCAGCTCCTGGGCCTGACTCATGGAATTCGATATTCATAAAGAAATGTAAAGTACCAGTAGCGAGAGCACTCAGCGTAATATGGAGAAAGAGCCTGGATACAGGGGAGATACCAGCAGCACTTAAATCAGCAGATATAGCTCCGTTGCACAAGGGGGGGGGAGTAAAGCCTTGGCAAAAAATTATAGGCCAGTTGAACTAACATCACACATAATAAAAGTGTTTGAAAGAGTGATTAGGAATCAAACTTTTAGTTTTATGGAAAACAGTGAGTTGCACAACCCAGGACAACATGGATTTAGAGCGGGAAGATCCTGTCTGTCACAGTTACTCAACCACTATGACAAAATCACAGAAGCTCTAGAAGGCAAAGGCGTTCGACAAATGTGACCATGGGGTGATAGCTCACAAAATGAGGTCAATGGGAATAACTGGAAAAGTAGGACGTTGGATACTCAATTTCCTGTCGAACAGAACACAAAGAGTAACAGTCAATCAAATAAAATCGAGTCCAAGCGCAGTTAAAAGCTCTGTACCTCAAGGTACAGTCCTTGCACCACTGCTGTTCCTTATTCTCATATCAGTTATAGACAAAAATACACATCACAGCTTCGTGTCATCCTACGCAGATGACACAAAAATGAGCATGAAAATTACCTCTGCTGAAGACATTGAAAAACTACAAGCAGATGTCAACAAAGTTTTCGATTGGGTAGAAGAAAATAACATGATGTTTAACAGTGATAAATTTCAAGTACTCAGGTACGGCAAAAATGAGGATCTGAAACATAATACAGGGTACAAAACACAATCGAATCTTCCCATAGTAGAAAAACAGCATGTCAAGGATTTGGGAATAATGATGTCCGACGATCTAACGTTTAGGGAGCATAACCAAGCAAATATTGCGTCAGCCAGAAAAATAATCGGATGGATTACGAGAACCTTTAAGTCCAGAGATCCCATCACAATGGTTGTACTCTTCAAGTCACTTGTGTTGTCCCGTCTTGAGTACTGCTCAGTACTCACTTCCCCCTTCAGAGCAGGAGAGATTGCTGAAATAGAGGGAATACAGAGAACATATACGGCACGCATAGACGAGATAAAGCACCTAAATTATTGGGATCATCTCAAAGCTCTCCAAATGTACGCTCTAGAAAGAAGACGAGAGATATCAAATAATATACACATGGAAAATACTGGAGGGCCAAGTCCCAAATCTACACAGTAAAATAACAACGTACTGGAGTGAACGACATGGAAGAAAATGCAGAATAGAACCAGTGAAGAGCAGAGGTGCCATAGGCACAATCAGAGAACACTGTATAAACATCAGAGGTCGGCGGTTGTTCAACGTCCTCCCAGCAAGCATAAGAAATATTGCCGGAACAACCGTGGACATCTTCGAAAGAAAACTGCACTGTTTTTCTAAGAGAAGTTCCGGATCAGCCGGGCTGTGGTGGGTATGTGGGCCTGAGGGCCGCTCCAAGCAACAGCCTTGTGGACCAAATTCTCACAAGTCAAGCCTGGCCTCGGGCCGGGCTTGGGGAGTAGAACAACTCCCAGAACCCCATCAACCAGGTATCAAGCAGGTATCTTCAATGACAATGAAGAACCATGTTCTTAACCTAGTACACAAGGCAGCCAGGAGACTTACAGTCCTACGGTGCATCTCACACCTTCCTGACAGCAAGGGCTACAAAACCTTATATGGAGCACAAGTTCGCTCCCATCTAGAGTATGCACCCCTCTCCTGGGTCGCCTCTCCCCTCCTCCACCATCATTCGTCAGACTGTTGGACAAAGTGGAGAGACGGGCGGGAAGGCTTATCTCTAGTCCTGACCAAGTCTGGTGGGAACGGTCTGAACATCAGAGCCTGCAACACCTGGGCTACGTTGGTGGTCTTACTGTTATGTACAAGGCCAACATTCTCAAAGTTCCGCACCTGGCCCAACTCCGTGGACTACCAAATAGTTGCCACCTGTAGCACTAGGCTCTTAACCTTCAACAGTCTCATGCTGGAAGTGTCATTCTTAAGAACATCACTCCATCAGCGATCATTCATTCTGAGGCTGACTCGCATCTGGAACTTGTTCGCTCAACAGGTTGACACATGGGAGATCAGGTCAACTGATCACATGAAGACTCTGGCACACAGTTGGCTACAGGCTCATCCTGTTCCTTATATGAGTGTTACCTAATGTTGTTAATGAATAAAGCTTACTGATGCATATAACAGGCTCATGATATAAATAGGCCTCTAGGTAGTTTTCAAGTGAGCTGAGGAAGGATTACAGCTCTTGCTTGCAGTTTCACCAGGTTCCTTATATGATAGGTCCCTATGTGATAGTTTCAAAGTACATTTTCATTATATATATGAGTTTCTAGGAAAAGGCTCCTGACTCTGTCCAACAGCCTGGTTGACCAGCCCAGCAACCAGGACGTCTGGTCGAGGACCGGGCCGCATGGACGTTGAGCCCTGACATCATCATATGGTAACCGCAAGATAGGTTTCAGATGAGATGAGGTGGGATAACAGCTCTTGCTTGTATTTTCACTAGATACGTCATTTGACAGCCCTTATGAACCCTAGTCTTAAAGAGAGAGAGAGAGAGAGAGAGAGAGAGAGAGAGAGAGAGAGAGAGAGAGAGAGAGAGAGAGAGAGAGAGAGAGAGAGAGAGAGAGAGAGGTGGAGGGAAGGAGGGAGGAGGGGAGGAGACCGGCCAAGGAGGCCCATCTCTCTTTAACGCCACAATCCAACTACATTTTCCTAAATTTTGAACAAGGTTCTTGTAGCAGCGATGGTGACAACAACAGTGGTGGTGACAACAACAGTGGTGGTGACAACAACAGTGGTGGTGACATCAACAGTGGTGGTGACAACAACAGTGGTAGTGACAACAACAGTGGTGGTGACAACAACAGTGGTGGTGACAACAACAGTGGTGGTGACAACAACAGTGGCGGTGACATCAACAGTGGTGGTGACAACAACAGTGGTGGTGACAACAACAGTGGTGGTGACAACAACAGTGGTGGTGACAACAACAGTGGTGGTGACAACAACAGTGGTGGTGACAACAACAGTGGTGGTGACAACAACAGTGGTGGTGACATCAACAGTGGTGGTGACAACAACAGTGGTGGTGACAACAACAGTGGTGGTGACAACAACAGTGGTGGTGACAACAACAGTGGTGGTGACAACAACAGTGGTGGTAACATCAACAGTGGTGGTGACAACAACAGTGGTGGTGACAACAACAGTGGTGGTGATATCAACAGTGGTGGTGACAACAACAGTGGTGGTGACAACAACAGTGGTGGTGATATCAACAGTGGTGGTGACAACAACAGTGGTGGTGACAACAACAGTGGTGGTGACAACAACAGTGGTGGTGACATCAACAGTGGTGGTGACAACAACAGTGGTGGTGACAACAACAGTGGTGGTGACAACAACAGTGGTGGTGACAACAACAGTGGTGGTGACATCAACAGTGGTGGTGACAACAACAGTGGTGGTGACAACAACAGTGGTGGTGACAACAACAGTGGTGGTGACAACAACAGTGGTGGTGACATCAACAGTGGTGGTGACAACAACAGTGGTGGTGACAACAACAGTGGTGGTGACATCAACAGTGGTGGTGACAACAACAGTGGTGGTGACAACAACAGTGGTGGTGACATCAACAGTGGTGGTGACAACAACAGTGGTGGTGACAACAACAGTGGTGGTGACAACAACAGTGGTGGTGACAACAACAGTGGTGGTGACAACAACAGTGGTGGTGACAACAACAGTGGTGGTGACATCAACAGTGGTGGTGACAACAACAGTGGTGGTGACAACAACAGTGGTGGTGACAACAACAGTGGTGGTGACAACACAGTGGTGGTGACATCAACAGTGGTGGTGACAACAACAGTGGTGGTGACAACAACAGTGGTGGTGACAACAACAACAGTCGTGGTGACAACAACAGTGGTGGTGACAACAACAACAGTCGTGGTGACATTAACAGTGGTGGTGACAACAACAGTGGTGGTGACAACAACAGTGGTGGTGACATCAACAGTGGTGACAACAACAACAGTGGTGGTGACATCAACAGTGGTGGTGACAACAACAGTGGTGGTGACAACAACAGTGGTGGTGACAACAACAACAGTGGTGGTGACAACAACAGTGGTGGTGACAACAACAACAGTCGTGGTGACATTAACAGTGGTGGTGACAACAACAGTGGTGGTGACAACATCAACAGTGGTGGTGACAACAACAACAGTGGTGAGGGAATAGAGGGAGTAGAGGGAATACAGAGAACATATACGGCACGCATAGACGCGATAAAGCACCCAAATTATTGGGATCGTCTCAAAGCTCTCCAAATGTACTCACTAGAATGGAGACGAGAGAGATATCAAATAATATACACCTGGAAAATACTGGAGGGACAAATCTACACAGTCAAATAACAACGTACTGGAGTGAACGATATGGAAGAAAATGCAGAATAGAACCAGTGAAGAGCAGAGGTGCCATAGGCACAATCAGAGAACACTATAAACATCAGAGGTCCACGGTTGTTCAACGTCCTCCCAGCGAGCATAAGAAATATTGCCGGAACAACCGTGGACATCTTCAAGACAAAACTGGATAGTTTCTTCCAAGGAGTGCCGGACCAAGCGGGCTGATGTGGGTATGTGGGCCGGCGGGCCGCTCCAAGCAACAGCCTGGTGGACCAAACTCTCACAAGTCGAGCCTGGCCTCGGGCCGGGCTTGGGGAGTAGAACAACTCCCAGAACCCCATCAACCAGGTATCAACCAGGTATCAACCAGGTGGTGACAACAAGAACAACAACTACAACAGTGGTGGTGACAACAAGAACAACAACTACAACAGTGGTGGTGACAACAAGAACAACAGTGGTGGTGACAACAACAACAACAGTGGTGGTGACAACAACAACAGTGGGTGGTGACAACAACAACAGAGTGGTGACAACAACAACAACAGTGGTGGTGACAACAACAGTGGTGGTGACAACAACAGTGGTGGTGACAACAACAGTGGTGGTGACAACAACAGTGGTGGTGACATCAACAGTGGTGGTGACAACAACAGTGGTGGTGACAACAACAGTGGTGGTGACAACAACAGTGGTGGTGACAACAACAGTGGTGGTGACAACAACAGTGGTGGTGACATCAACAGTGGTGGTGACAACAACAGTGGTGGTGACAACAACAGTGGTGGTGACATCAACAGTGGTGGTGACAACAACAGTGGTGGTGACAACAACAGTGGTGGTGACAACAACAGTGGTGGTGACATCAACAGTGGTGGTGACAACAACAGTGGTGGTGACAACAACAGTGGTGGTGACAACAACAGTGGTGGTGACAACAACAGTGGTGGTGACAACAACAGTGGTGGTGACATCAACAGTGGTGGTGACAACAACAGTGGTGGTGACAACAACAGTGGTGGTGACAACAACAGTGGTGGTGACAACAACAGTGGTGGTGACATCAACAGTGGTGGTGACAACAACAGTGGTGGTGACAACAACAGTGGTGGTGACAACAACAGTGGTGGTGACAACAACAGTGGTGGTGACAACAACAGTGGTGGTGACATCAACAGTGGTGGTGACAACAACAGTGGTGGTGACAACAACAGTGGTGGTGACATCAACAGTGGAGGTGACAACAACAGTGGTGGTGACAACAACAGTGGTGGTGACAACAACAGTGGTGGTGACATCAACAGTGGTGGTGACAACAACAGTGGTGGTGACAACAACAGTGGTGGTGACAACAACAGTGGTGGTGACAACAACAGTGGTGGTGACATCAACAGTGGTGGTGACAACAACAGTGGTGGTGACAACAACAGTGGTGGTGACAACAACAGTCGTGGTGACATTAACAGTAGTGGTGACAACAACAGTGGTGGTGACAACAACAACAGTCGTGGTGACATTAACAGTGGTGGTGACAACAACAGTGGTGGTGACAACAACAGTGGTGGTGACATCAACAGTGGTGACAACAACAACAGTGGTGGTGACATCAACAGTGGTGGTGACAACAACAGTGGTGGTGACAACAACAGTGGTGGTGACAACAACAGTGGTGGTGACAACAACAGTGGTGGTGACAACAACAACAGTCGTGGTGACATTAACAGTGGTGGTGACAACAACAGTGGTGGTGACAACATCAACAGTGGTGGTGACAACAACAACAGTGGTGAGGGAATAGAGGGAGTAGAGGGAATACAGAGAACATATACGGCACGCATAGACGCGATAAAGCACCCAAATTATTGGGATCGTCTCAAAGCTCTCCAAATGTACTCACTAGAATGGAGACGAGAGAGATATCAAATAATATACACCTGGAAAATACTGGAGGGACAAATCTACACAGTCAAATAACAACGTACTGGAGTGAACGATATGGAAGAAAATGCAGAATAGAACCAGTGAAGAGCAGAGGTGCCATAGGCACAATCAGAGAACACTATAAACATCAGAGGTCCACGGTTGTTCAACGTCCTCCCAGCGAGCATAAGAAATATTGCCGGAACAACCGTGGACATCTTCAAGAGAAAACTGGATAGTTTCTTCCAAGGAGTGCCGGACCAAGCGGGCTGTTGTGGGTATGTGGGCCGGCGGGCCGCTCCAAGCAACAGCCTGGTGGACCAAACTCTCACAAGTCGAGCCTGGCCTCGGGCCGGGCTTGGGGAGTAGAACAACTCCCAGAACCCCATCAACCAGGTATCAACCAGGTATCAACCAGGTGGTGACAACAAGAACAACAACTACAACAGTGGTGGTGACAACAAGAACAACAGTGGTGGTGACAACAAGAACAACAGTGGTGGTGACAACAACAACAACAGTGGTGGTGACAACAACAACAGTGGTGGTGACAACAACAACAGAGGTGACAACAACAACAGCAGTGGTGGTGACAACAACAACAGTGGTGGTGACAACAACAACAACAGTGGTGGTGACAACAACAGTGGTGGTGACAACAACAGTGGTGACAACAACAACAGTGGTGGTGACAACAACAGTGGTGGTGACAACAACAACAACAGTGGTGGTGACAACAACAACAGTGGTGGTGACAACAACAGTGGTGGTGACAACAACAACAGTGGTGGTGACAACAACAACAACATTGGTAACAACAACAGTGGTGGTGACAACAACAACAACAGTGGTAACAACAACAACAACAGTGGTGACAACAACAACAACAACAACAGTGGTGGTGACAACAACAACATTGGTAACAACAACAGTGGTGGTGACAACAACAACAACAGTGGTAACAACAACAGTGGTGACAACAACAACAACAGTGGTAACAACAACAACAACAGTGGTGACAACAACAACAACAGTGGTGGTGACAACAACAACAGTGGTGGTGACAACAACAGTGGTGGTGACAACAACAACAGTGGTGGTGACAACAACAACAGTGGTGACAACAACAACAACAACAACAGTGGTGGTGACAACAACAACAGTGGTGACAACAACAACAGTGGTGGTGACAACAACAGTGGTAACAACAACAACAACAGTGGTGGTGACAACAACAACAGTGGTAACAACAACATTGGTGGTGACAACAACAGTGGTGGTGACAACAACAACAGTGGTGGTGACAACAACAGTGGTGGTGACAACAACAAAAACAGTGGCGGTGACAACAACAACAGTGGTGACAACAACAACAGCGGTGGTGACAACAACAACAGTGGTGACAACAACAACAGTGGTGGTGACAACAACAGTGGTGGTGACAACAACAACAACTACAACAGTGGTGGTGACAACAAGAACAACAGTGGTGGTGACAACAACAACAACAGTGGTGGTGACAACAACAACAGTGGTGGTGACAACAACAACAGTGATGGTGACAACAACAGTGATGTTGACAACAACAGTGATGTTGACAACAACAGTGGTGGTGACAACAACAACAGTGGTGACAACAACAGTGGTGGTGACAACAACAGTGGTGGTGACAACAACAGTGGTGGTGACAACAACAGTGGTGGTGACAACAACAACAGTGGTGGTGACAACAACAGTGGTGGTGACAACAACAGTGGTGACAACAACAACAGTGGTGGTGACAACAACAGTGGTGGTGACAACAACAACAACAATAGTGGTGACAACAACAACAGTGGGGGTGACAACAACAGTGATGGTGACGACAACAACATTGGTGGTGACAACAACAGTTGTGACAACAACAACAACAGTGGTGGTGACATAAACAGTGGTGGTGACAACAACAGTGGTGGTGACAAGAACAGCAGTGGTGGTAAAAACAACAGTGGTGGTGACAACAACAGTGGTGGTGACAACAACAGTGGTGGTGACAACAACAACATTGGTGGTGACAACAACTGTGGTGGTGACAACAACAACAGTGGTGGTGACAACATCAACAGTGGTGGTGACAACAGTGGTTGTGACAACAACAGTGGTGGTGGTGACAACAACAGTGGTGGTGGTGACAACAACAGTGGTTGTGACAACAACAGTGGTGGTGACAACAACAACAGTGGTGGTGACATCAACAGTGGTGGTGACAACAACAACAGTGGTGGTGACAGCAACAGTGGTGGTGACAACAACAGTGGTGGTGACAAGAACAGCAGTGGTGGTAAAAACAACAGTGGTGGTGACAACAACAGTGGTGGTGACAACAACAGTGGTGGTGACAACAACAACATTGGTGGTGACAACAACTGTGGTGGTGACAACAACAACAGTGGTGGTGACAACATCAACAGTGGTGGTGACAACAACAGTGGTTGTGACAACAACAGTGGTGGTGGTGACAACAGTAGTGGTGGTGACAACAACAGTGGTTGTGACAACAACAACAGTGGTGGTGACAACAACAACAGTGGTGGTGACAACATCAACAGTGGTGGTGACAACAGTGGTGGTGACAACAACAGTGGTGGTGACAACAACAGTGGTGGTGACAACAACAGTGGTGGTGACATCAACAGTGGTGGTGACAACAACAGTGATGGTGACAACAACATTGGTGGTGACAACAACAGTGGTGGTGACAACAACAGTGGTGGTGACATCAACAGTGGTGGTGACAACAACAGTGGTGGTGACAACAGCAGTGGTAGTGACAACAACAGTGGTGGTGACAACAACAGTGGTGGTGACATCAACAGTGGTGGTGACAACAACAACAGTGGTGGTGACAACAACAGTGGTGACAACAACAACAGTGGTGGTGACAACAACAACAGTGGTGGTGACAACAACAGTGGTGGTGACAACAACAACATTGGTGGTGACAACAACAGTGGTGGTGACAACATCAACAGTGGTGGTGACAACAACAACAGTGGTGGTGACAACAACAACAACAACTACAACAGTGGTGGTGACAACAAGAACAACATTGGTGGTGACAACATCAACAGTGGTGGTGACAACAACAACAGTGGTGGTGACAACAATAACTACAACAGTGGTGGTGACAACAAGAACAACAGTGGTGGTGACAACAAGAACAACAGTGGTGGTGACAACAACAATAACAGTGGTGGTGACAACAACAACAGTGGTGGTGACAACAACAACAACAGTGGTGGTGACAACAACAACAGTGGTGGTGACAACAACAGTGGTGGTGACAACAACAACAGTGGTGACAACAACAGTGGTGGTGACAACAACAGTGGTGGTGACAACAACAACAATGGTGGTGACAATAACAACAGTGGTGGTGACAACAACAGTGGTGGTGACAACAACAGTGGTGGTGACAACAACAGTGGTGGTGACAACAACTACAGTGGTGGTGACAACAACAACAGTGGTAACAACAACAACAGTGGTGGTGACAACAACAACAGTGGTGACAACAACAACAACAGTGGTGGTGACAACAACAACAGTGGTGGTGACAACAACAACAGTGGTGGTGACAACAACAACAGTGGTGACAACAACAACAACAACAGTGGTGACAACAGTGGTGGTGACAACAACAACAGTGGTGGTGACAACAGTGGTGACAACAACAACAACAGTGGTGGTGACAACAACAACAGTGGTAACAACAACAACATTGGTGGTGACATCAACAGTGGTGGTGACAACAACAGTGGTGGTGACAACAACAGTGGTGGTGACAACAACAACAACAGTGGCGGTGACAACAACAACAGTGGTGACAACAACAGTGGTGACAACAACAACAGCGGTGGTGACAACAACAACAACAGTGGTGGTGACAACAACAACAACAGTGGTGGTGACAACAACAACAACAGTGGTAACAACAGCAACAGTGGTAACAACAAAAACAGTGGTGGTGACAACAACAACAGTGGTGGTGACAACAACAACAGTGGTGGTGACAACAACAGTGGTGGTGACAACAACAACAACAGTGGTAACAACAGCAACAGTGGTAACAACAAAAACAGTGGTGGTGACAACAACAACAACAGTGGTGGTGACAACAACAACAGTGGTCGTGACCACAACAACAACAGTGGTGGTGACATCAACAACAACAGTGGTGACAACAACAACAACAGTGGTGACAACAACAACAGTGGTGGTGACCACAACAACAACAGTGGTGACAACAACAACAACAGTGGTGGTGACAACAACAACAACAGTGGTGGTGACCACACCAACAACAACAGTGGTGGTGACAACAACAAAAACAGTGGTGGTGACAACAACAACAACAACAACAGTGGTGACAACAACAACAACAACAGTGGTGACAACAACAACAGTGGTGGTGACAACAACAGTGGTGGTGACAACAACAACAACAGTGGTAACAACAACAACAACAGTGGTGGTGACAACAACAACAGTGGTAACAACAACAACAGTGGTGACAACAACAACAACAGTGGTGACAACAACAACAGTGGTGGTGACAACAACAACAGTGGTGGTGACAACAACAGTGGTGGTGACAACAACAACAACAGTGGTGACAACAACAACAACAGTGGTGACAACAACAGTGGTAACAACAACAATGTAACGGGGGGTGGGGGAAATAGCTCTATCTTGTCCATTATTCCACCCCCCAGTTAACTAACGAGGCCGGGGGAAACAGCTCTCTCTAGTCCGTTATCCCGTCCCCAGTTAGCTAACTATTCTAGAGTACTCCCAGAGTTCCTAAGGCAACCTCTCTCGTTCAACACCTTGTAACCTAGGTATTTGACTACCTAGGTGCTAAGACTACAAGGCGCCGTCACTTGATCAGTTACCCGAAACTCTAGAGAGAACTCTAGAATACAGAATCATTGCCACAAACGTATAAGAGAAAACGAAAGGAAAGAAATGAATAGTGAAGTAATTAGTGAGGGTTTGGGGTGAGAGGGAGAGAGGTGGGAGGAGCGAGGATGGTCATTAGTTGAAAGTGAGAGTTGAGAGAGGGGTGGAGGGAGAGGTGTAGATAGGTAGAAGGAGAAGAGTAGATAGTAGAAGTAGAAGAGTAGATAGTAGAAGACGAAATGCTGCCACCATCCATTCATGATCATTACATACAAGACAAGGAATGGAACTTGCCTGTATCACAAAATTCTCAAAAGATGTTATCATGAGTTCATTATTAGTATGTTCCCTCTGTACCATGTATCAACTCCAAACATGTATTCATTAATATCATGAAACCAATAACCACAGAGGCTTTCTCACCTCAACTCAAAGCTCTAGGGAACAAAGTTAAACACAATTTAAATAATAAATTCACAATTATATTTCCCATGAAGTATCATAATTTAAGCAATCCAATTAAAATGTTCCAGTTTAATATGCAAAGTGAGTCATCATCCAAGAATTCGAGAACCCTACAACTTGACTGCCCCTGATCATCACACAACACTTGTAAAACACGACCAAGTCACCTTAATGTTCACTCACCGAGGACTGAGTCTAAGTTGAATAGAGAGGGGGGGGGGTCTGTAGTTGACGGAGACTCCCGCCCTGCCGGCCGACAGCCTCCCGTCTGCTTTGCTCTCCTGACTGCCGTTCTGTCTGTTCTGTCTGTTAATCCTCCTTTCTGGATAGCTCTCCGAGTTTATATTGGGGAACCTAGTAGCTAACTCCGCCCACAAATAGATAGCCTCCGGCACTACCAAGCCACTCCTTAAACGTCGGCTTGTTTGAAGGCTACCAGACTACAATTAAGAGCTTAGCGGAAGCAAGGTGAAATTCTCATGATCTGACCTCAGGTCACTTGAGGTCATTAACGCTTTGAGGTGTGAGATCTCAGGCAGACAACTGGCGCCTCTCAGATCCTTGTCTGTGACTCATGTACTCTATATATATTTTAAATAACCTAACCCAAACACTTTTACAGTGTTACATCTCCCCTTCTCCCCGAAATAAAGTTTTTGCAACACTGCTAAAGCAAGCTAGCTGTGTGCAACAACTTTATTAACGAAAAAAAAAATACATCCTAGCTAAACAAATATACATCATCCTACTCTAAAAAATGAAATATATAGACAGACGTCCATTGTCTCTGGCTGGGCGACGTCACTGCTTGGTCTTGTAGATAATCCTGTACCACATTTCTTCAACACAACTGCCTCCGTCGCTTCTCCGTCGTTAACGCACAACAACCCTTGGTCAACCCGAAAGCCGTTACTACTTGAACTGCGCACAGGACCGTGGAATTCGGTTGTCCCAGCTGATCTGTAATTGGCCCTACGTCAGTCACCATGAGAGACGTATATTGGGGTTCTTCACAGCTATAGGGACTACAAGTTTCGAGACCTTCATATAGTTGCCAACAGTAGAAATCCCATCCTACTCTTCTTCCTCCCTGTTGCTCCAGCACGCCTCCTTCAGAGAGCTACTTCTGACAGCCACATCAAGTCCGCATGACACAGGAAGAATCACTCAACAGAGCAACATGCTTGTAGGAGGGGCGGCCAGTTAAGGCAAACGATCCTGTCTTGCAATTACGCTCCATGCAATGATGCTGATACCAGCAAGGGACACGAGGCATCGTGTCTCACTCAGCTTGTCTTATCTTCTTCTTCTTTCTTCTTTCTTCTCTCTTCCTTCTTCTCTCTTCTTTCTTCTCTCTTCTTCTTTCTTCTCTCTTCTTCTCTCTTCCTCCTCCCATGGGTCTTTGACAAGCGACCTGGGGTCCATTGGGGTCCGTCCGTCCTGGGGTCCATCCTGGGTAGACCGATGTTGGTGGGACAGACTGGAGTCGTTGTTGCTCCTCTTCCATCATTACTGGGTCGTCTGGGGTCGTCTGCAGAACGACCTGGGGTCCACTGGGGGTCCGTAAGTCTTGGGGTCCACTGGGGTCCGTCCGTCCTGGGGTCCACTGGGTAGACCAATGTTGACCGACCGAGAGGGCTGCATCTTGGGGTCCCCTGGGGTGGTGGTGGTGGTGTAGCCATGACCTCCAGGTAGGGGGGCTGGTCGTCGAGGTGGTGATAAACGCCCGTGAGTATGGTACACAGCCGCCGTCTCCCTCTTTTGTATATGCGTCGCGCCTCTCCTCTGGCTCCCACCTGTGGATGAACATAAAGGCGACAATACCCGTGTTCCATCTTGTTGTGTGACCCTGTAGTTTGTATAGGGTTACACAGTTATATCATAACGCTCTCCTCCTGGCAACAACTACACTTCAATTTTTTTTAAAAAATCCAATTAACTCTGAATGATATTGACTTGGTGGAACATAAAACAGTAACAGAGTAAAGTTAGAGAAGAGAGAATAAGGTCATCACTACTTTTAACTTGTCACAAAAAAATTTCAACACTAATAAACAAAACACTAGCCTAAACTTAACTGTACCGTTCCTAATCTTAAGTACATAATTAACCATTACTCCCACCCTTAACCTACAGCCACCTACGTGACCCAGAGTGTCTCCCTAGCTTCTCCGCCGGTCAACAACCCCAAACTGTTGCCAACCCTGTGACCAGACTATCTAACGTCGAGCGTCCCCAACGTGAAGTCTACTGACCTACTAAGCCTCCCCCTAGCATGCTGTACAATACCAGTACACCTCGGGTTATTGCGTTCAAATGGAGTAAAACAGTCGATCGCAATAATCTGAGCAGAACCACCACTAAATTCTACTTAAGAACTACACCTGCCACTCCCCAACTGACCTGGAGACCAGCGGTGGCTGGGTGTCCTCCTGGGACATGCGAGGTCACCTGTCACACTCAGGTGAGCTACACTACCAACACCGCTAAGTCCCCAAATCACCAAATCTTATCACCAACATAAAACACAACACACGCAAGTTCTGGTGAACATTCCCTGAACACCACAAAACTCACAAAATCACTAAACACAACACCAGAGAATCACAATCTCCTAACCTGAAAAAAGTTCGCTAATTCGCGAAAGTAAAACACCTGTCAAGATCTCCCTGATAGCGCCTGAGCGGCAAAAAGACACGTGGGACTGAACAATGTTAAAAGAACACCAACTACCTACAACATTGTTCAACACCGCTGCCATCATTGTAACGGGGGGTGGGGGAAATAGCTCTATCTTGTCCATTATTCCACCCCCCAGTTAACTAACGAGGCCGGGGGAAACAGCTCTCTCTAGTCCGTTATCCCGTCCCCAGTTAGCTAACTATTCTAGAGCACCCTCCAGAGTTCCTAAGGCAACCTCTCTCGTTCAACACCTTGTAACCTAGGTATTTGACTACCTAGGTGCTAAGACTACAAGGCGCCGTCACTTGATCAGTTACCCGAAACTCTAGAGAGAACTCTAGAATACAGAATCATTGCCACAAACGTATAAGAGAAAACGAAAGGAAAGAAATGAATAGTGAAGTAATTAGTGAGGGTTTGGGGTGAGAGGGAGAGAGGTGGGAGGAGCGAGGATGGTCATTAGTTGAAAGTGAGAGTTGAGAGAGGGGTGGAGGGAGAGGTGTAGATAGGTAGAAGGAGAAGAGTAGATAGTAGAAGTAGAAGAGTAGATAGTAGAAGACGAAATGCTGCCACCATCCATTCATGATCATTACATACAAGACAAGGAATGGAACTTGCCTGTATCACAAAATTCTCAAAAGATGTTATCATGAGTTCATTATTAGTATGTTCCCTCTGTACCATGTATCAACTCCAAACATGTATTCATTAATATCATGAAACCAATAACCACAGAGGCTTTCTCACCTCAACTCAAAGCTCTAGGGAACAAAGTTAAACACAATTTAAATAATAAATTCACAATTATATTTCCCATGAAGTATCATAATTTAAGCAATCCAATTAAAATGTTCCAGTTTAATATGCAAAGTGAGTCATCATCCAAGAATTCGAGAACCCTACAACTTGACTGCCCCTGATCATCACACAACACTTGTAAAACACGACCAAGTCACCTTAATGTTCACTCACCGAGGACTGAGTCTAAGTTGAATAGAGAGGGGGGGGGGTCTGTAGTTGACGGAGACTCCCGCCCTGCCGGCCGACAGCCTCCCGTCTGCTTTGCTCTCCTGACTGCCGTTCTGTCTGTTCTGTCTGTTAATGCTCTCTGCTGGATAGCTCTCCGAGTTTATATTGGGGAACCTAGTAGCTAACTCCGCCCACAAGTAGATAGCCTCCGGCACTACCAAGCCACTCCTTAAACGTCGGCTTGTTTGAAGGCTACCAGACTACAATTAAGAGCTTAGCGGAAGCAAGGTGAAATTCTCATGATCTGACCTCAGGTCACTTGAGGTCATTAACGCTTTGAGGTGTGAGATCTCAGGCAGACAACTGGCGCCTCTCAGATCCTTGTCTGTGACTCATGTACTCTATATATATTTTAAATAACCTAACCCAAACACTTTTACAGTGTTACAACAACAACAGTGGTGGTGACAACAACAACAGTGGTAACAACAACAACAGTGGTGACAACAACAACAGTGGTAACAACAACAACAGTGGTAACAACAACAACAACAGTGGTGACAACAACAACAGTGATGGTGACAACAACAACAGTGGTGGTGACAACAACAACAACAGTGGTGACATCAACAACAGTGGTGGTGACAACAACAACAACAGTGGTAACAACAACAACAATAGTGGTAACAACAACAACAGTGGTGGTGACAACAACAACAACAGTGGTAACAACAACAACAATAGTGGTAACAACAACAGTGGTGACAACAACAACAACAGTGGTGGTGACAACAACAACAGTGGTAACAACAACAACAACAGTGGTTACAACAAGTGGTGACAACAACAACAGTGGTGACAACAACAACAGCGGTGGTGACAACAACAACAACAGTGGTTACAACAACAGTGGTGGTGACCACAACAACAGTGGTGACAACAACAGTGGTGGTGTCAACAACAACAGTGGTGGTGACAACAACAACAGTGGTGACAACAACAACAGTGGTGGTGTCAACAACAATAGTGGTGACAACAACAACAGTGGTGACAACAACAACAGTGGTGACAACAACAACAGTGGTGACAACAACAACAACAGTGGTGACAACAACAACAGTGGTGACAACAACAACAACAGTGGTGACAACAACAACAGTGGTGACAACAACAACAACAGTGGTGACAACAACAACAGTGGTGACAACAACAGTGGTGGTGACAACAACAGTGGTGACAACAACAACAGTGGTGACAACAACAACAGTGGTGGTGACAACAACAACAACAACAGTGGTGACAACAACAACAACAGTGGTGACAACAACAACAGTGGTGACAACAACAACAACAGTGGTGACAACAACAACAACAGTGGTGACAACAACAACAGTGGTGACAACAACAACAACAGTGGTGACAACAACAACAGTGGTAACAACAACAACAACAGTGGTGACAACAACAACAACAGTGGTGACAACAACAACATTGGTAACAACAACAACAGCGGTGACAACAACAGTGGTGGTGACAACAACAGTGGTGACAACAACAACAACAGTGGTGACAACAACAACAACAGTGGTGACAACAACAACAGTGGTAACAACAACAACAGCGGTGACAACAACAGTGGTGGTGACAACAACAGTGGTGACAACAACAACAGTGGTAACAACAACAACAGTGGTAACAACAACAACAGTGGTGACAACAACAACAACAGTGGTAACAACAACAACAACAGTGGTAACAACACCAACAACAGTGGTGACAACAACAGTGGTAACAACAACAACAACAGTGGTAACAACAACAGTGGTGACAACAACAACAACAGTGGTGACAACAACAACAGTGGTGGTGACAACAACAACAACAGTGGTGACAACAACAACAGTGGTAACAACAACAACAGTGGTAACAACAACAACAGTGGTAACAACAACAACAAGTGGTAACAACAACAACAGTGGTAACAACAACAACAACAGTGGTGACAACAACAGTGGTGGTGACAGCAACAACAACAGTGGTGACAACAACAACAGTGGTGGTGACAACAACAACAGTGGTAACAACACCAACAACAGTGGTGACAACAACAACAACAACAGTGGTGACAACAACAACAACAGTGGTGGTGACAACAACAACAGTGGTAACAACACCAACAACACTGGTGACAACAACAACAACAGTGGTAACAACAACAACAACAGTGGTGACAACAACAACAACAGTGGTAACAACAACAACAACAGTGGTGACAACAACAACAGTGGTGGTGACAACAACAACAGTGGTGACAACAACAGTGGTAACAACAACAACAACAGTGGTGACAACAACAACAGTGGTGGTGACAACAACAACAGTGGTAACAACAACAACAACAACAGTGGTGACAACAACAACAGTGGTGGTGACAACAACAACAGTGGTAACAACAACAACAGTGGTGGTGACAACAACAACAACAGTGGTGACAACAACAACAACAGTGGTGGTGACAACAACAACAGTGGTAACAACAACAACAACAGTGGTGACAACAACAACAGTGGTGGTAACAACAACAGTGGTGACAACAACAACAACAGTGGTGACAACAACAACAGTGGTGACAACAACAACAACAGTGGTGGTGACAACAACAGTGGTAACAACAACAACAACAGTGGTGACAACAACAACAGTGGTGGTAACAACAACAACAGTGGTGACAACAACAACAACAGTGGTGGTGACAACAACAACAACAGTGGTGACAACAACAACAGTGGTGGTGACAACAACAACAACAGTGGTGACAACAACAACAGTGGTGACAACAACAACAGTGGTAACAACAACAACAGTGGTGACAACAACAACAGTGGTGACAACAACAACAACAGTGGTGACAAAAACAACAGTGGTAACAACAACAACAGTGGTAACAACAACAACAACAGTGGTAACAACAACAACAACAGTGGTGACAACAACAACAGTGGTAACAACAACAACAACAGTGGTAACAACAACAACAGTGGTAACAACAACAACAGTGGTGACAACAACAACAACAGTGGTAACAACAACAACAGTGGTAACAACAACAACAGTGGTAACAACAACAACAACAGTGGTGGTGACAACAACAGTGGTAACAACAACAACAGTGGTGACAACAACAACAACAGTGGTGACAACAACAGTGGTAACAACAACAACAACAGTGGTAACAACAACAACAGTGGTAACAACAACAACAACAGTGGTGGTGACAACAACAGTGGTAACAACAACAACAACAGTGGTGACAACAACAACAGTGGTAACAACAACAGTGGTGGTGACAACAACAACAGTGGTGACAACAACAGTGGTAACAACAACAACAACAGTGGTGGTGACAACAACAGTGGTGACAACAACAGTGGTGACAACAACAACAACAGTGGTGGTGACAACAACAACAACAGTGGTGGTGACAACAACAGTGGTAACAACAACAACAACAGTGGTGACAACAACAGTGGTGACAACAACAACAACAGTGGTGGTGACAACAACAGTGGTAACAACAACAACAACAGTGGTGACAACAACAGTGGTAACAACAACAACAACAGTGGTGGTGACAACAACAACAGTGGTGACAACAACAACAACAGTGGTAACAACAACAACAACAGTGGTAACAACAACAACAGTGGTAACAACAACAACAACAGTGGTAACAACAACAACAGTGGTAACAACAACAACAGTGGTAACAACAACAACAGTGGAAACAACAACAACAACAGTGGTAACAACAACAACAGTGGTAACAACAACAACAGTGGTAACAACAACAACAGTGGTGACAACAACAACAACAGTGGTAACAACAACAACAGTGGTAACAACAACAACAACAGTGGTGACAACAACAACAACAGTGGTAACAACAACAACAACAGTGGTAACAACAACAACAGTGGTAACAACAACAACAACAGTGGTAACAACAACAACAGTGGTAACAACAACAACAGTGGTAACAACAACAACAGTGGTAACAACAACAACAGTGGAAACAACAACAACAACAGTGGTAACAACAACAACAGTGGTAACAACAACAACAACAGTGGTAACAACAACAACAGTGGTAACAACAACAACAGTGGTAACAACAACAACAGTGGTAACAACAACAACAGTGGTAACAACAACAACAGTGGTAATAACAACAACAGTGGTGGTGACAACAACAACAACAACAACAACAACAGTGGTAACAACAACAACAGTGGTAACAACAACAACAGTGGTAACAACAACAACAGTGGTGACAACAACAACAACAGTGGTGACAACAACAACAACAGTGGTAACAACAACAACAGTGGTGGTGACAACAACAACAACAACAGTGGTAACAACAACAACAGTGGTGGTGACAACAACAACAACAACAACAACAGTGGTGGTGACAACAACAACAACAGTGTGGTGACAACAACAACAACAGTGGTAACAACAACAACAGTGGTAACAACAACAACAGTGGTAACAACAACAACAGTGGTGACAACAACAACAGTGTGGTGACAACAACAACAACAGTGGTAACAACAACAACAGTGGTAACAACAACAACAGTGGTAACAACAACAACAACAGTGGTGACAACAACAGTGGTGACAACAACAACAACAGTGGTAACAACAACAACAGTGGTAACAACAACAACAGTGGTAACAACAACAACAACAGTGGTGACAACAACAGTGGTGACAACAACAACAGTGGTAACAACAACAACAGTGGTGGTGACAACAACAACAACAACACAGTAATAAACAAAACAAACCTACTACAACTACTGAGATAAATAATACCACTACAGAAGATGGGAGTGATGATGAGGGAAGACTTTACCTTGAAGTAACACCACAAAGTGTTGGTGACAAGTGGGAGGAGAATGAGAGGCTGGATAACAGCAACCTTCTACACAAGAGCAACAACACCACCACTGATCATACTCTTCAAGACGCTAGTGCTCTCTAGAGTGGAGTACCCCTGCACAATCACACCTACTGTCAAAGCTGGAGACATTGCTGACCTGGAGAGTGTGCACAGATCCTTTACTGCTAGAATACACTTACTATAACATCTAAACTATTGTGCCCGCTTAAAGGTACAACCCGCCAAACACACACCGAAACTACGACGTTGGTACAACGTTCGAACAAGTTTTAACACCTGCTAACCAGTTATAACAACCAATATAACAAGTTGTAACAACGTTCAAATACGTCATAAACACGTTAAGCCAAGATGTAACAACTCTATTACAAGTTGTAACAAGCGGAAAATAGAGACAGTTTCGGTTTGTGTTTCCAGGGAATAGTTACTGTGAGAGACAAGAGGAGCAACATCATGAGCTGAAGTGTGTTAACACTGTCCCTCAAAGATGAGGGACATCACTACCTCACCTCTCACGGTATTGAAGACTGAACACCACAGCCACCCCTAAACTATACCTCACCAACTGCTCAACTGGGCTGTGATTAATACTTCAGAGTGGGAGCACCGTCACTCTGGTGGCCAGCTGGTCACAGACTGAGCCACGGTCACTCACCACAGGGAAGGGCCATCAGACAGACCACGTCGCCCGCATACTTAAAACTCACAGTCTACGGTCCCGGGTTCGATTCCAGGCAGAAGCACGGCCCGGTTTCTTCCAGTCCGACAAAAAGTGCCGGACCAACCGGGCTGTGGTAGATGTGTGGGCCTGCGGGCCGCTCCAAGCAACAGCCTGGTGGACCAAACTCTCACAAGTCAAGCCTGGCCTCAGGTCGGGCTTGGGGAGTAGAAGAACTCCCAGAACCCTCTCCAGGTATGCTCCTGGCAGGAACAATTAGGCAGAATTTCTTCCACCTGGTGCTTTTGTTCACCTAGCAGTAAACAAGTGTGTGTGTGCATGACAAATACAAAGCCATTACAGAGAAAAATGTCTGCCGTTAATACATTAGATACCCGAGGGTTACCGAGGCGGGGCCCAAGAGCTAGCAGCTGGACTCTGCAGGCACAAATATGTAAACACACAGATATAGAGTGAGTGCCGCAGGTGGGAGCCGCCGCCGCCGCCGCCGCTGGCACTACACGCTGACGGGTATTTTGGGAGACGTCAAGTGTGGTGAGGAGGGCCAGTGGTCCCTCACAACCCTCACTTGACACTCTCCCTCCTGCCACTCATACTCTCTCACGTGGTCACTCACAACCCTCACTTGACACTCTCCCTCCTGCCACTCATACTCTCTCACGTGGTCCCTCACAACCCTCACTTGACACTCTCCCTCCTGCCACTCATACTCTCTCACGTGGTCACTCTCACATGGTCACTCTCACGTGGTCCCTCACAACCCTCACTTGACACTCTCCCTCCTGCCACTCATACTCTCTCACGTGGTCACTCTCACATGGTCACTCTCACGTGGTCCCTCACAACCCTCACTTGACACTCTCCCTCCTGCCACTCATACTCTCTCACGTGGTCACTCTCACGTGGTCGCTCACAACCCTCACTTGACACTCTCCCTCCTGCCACTCATACTCTCTCACGTGGTCACTCTCACGCTGGCCCTCTCACGTGGTCCCTCACAACCCTCACTTGACACTCTCCCTCCTGCCACTCATACTCTCTCACATGGTCACTCTCACGTGGTCCCTCACAACCCTCACTTGACACTTTCCCTCCTGCCACTCATACTCTCTCACATGGTCACTCTCACGTGGTCCCTCACAACCCTCACTTGACACTCTCCCTCCTGCCACTCATACTCTCTCACGTGGTCACTCTCACGTGGTCACTCTCACGCTGGCCCTCTAACGTGGTCACTCTCACATGGACACACATTTACACTCTTGATACCTGGTTGATGGGGTTCTGGGAGTTGTTCTACTCCCCAAGCCCGGCCCGAGGCCAGGCTTGACTTGTGAGAGTTTGGTCCACCAGGCTGTTGCTTGGAGCGGCCCGCAGGCCCACATACCCACCACAGCCCGCTTGGTCCGGCACTCCTTGGAGGAAACTATCTAGTTTTCTCTTGAAGATGTCCACGGTTGTTCCGGCAATATTTCTTATGCTCGCTGGGAGGACGTTGAACAGCCGCGGACCTCTGATGTTTATACAGTGTTCTCTGATTGTGCCTATGGCACCTCTGCTCTTCACTGGTTCTATTCTGCATTTTCTTTCATATCGTTCACTCCAGTACGTTGTTATTTTACTGTGTAGATTTGGGACCTGTCCCTCCAGTATTTTCCACGTGTATATTATTTGATATCTCTCTAGTCTCCTTTCTAGTGAGTACATTTGGAGAGCTTTGAGACGATCCCAATAATTTAGGTGCTTTATCGCGTCTATGCGTGTCGTATATGTTCTCTGTATTCCCTCTATTTCAGCAATCTCTCCTGCTCTGAAGGGGGAAGTGAGTACTGAGCAGTACTCAAGACAGGACAACACAAGTGACTTGAAGAGTACAACCATTGTGATGGGATCCCTGGATTTGAAAGTTCTCGTAATCCATCCTATCATTTTTCTGGCTGAGGAAGGGGAGGAGGCAGAGTAGCCCTTCTGATAAGAAAGGAATGGAGTTTCGAAGAGATGGTTATCCCAGGCTGTGAGGGGTTCAGAGACTACATTACAGGTACCATGACGATAGGATAAACATGAGTAGTGGTAGCAGTGATATATAATCCTCCACCAAACGACAAAAGACATTAGCAAGAGTATGACAAAAACAACTTGGCAGTCAACAATATAATTGAGAGAGTAGGCAGTAGTCATGAGAATAGACAACATAGAGGACACGGCAAACCTCCAATCAGATATAAATCAGGACTTTCTATGGGCTACAGAAAATAATATGGTGTTTAACGAAGATAAGTTACAGCTCATGCGCTACGGAAAAAATTAAAATATAAAAACGGAAACCACGTACAAAACTCAGTCAAATCATAACATAGAACGAAAAGGCAATGTAAAGGATCTGGGTGTACTCATGTCGGAAGACCTTACCTTTAAAGAACACAATAAAGTAGCCGTCACAACTGCAAGAAAAATGACAGGTTGGATAACAAGCACCTTTCACACTAGAGATGCTATACCAATGATGATACTCTTCAAGACGCTAGTGCTCTCTAGAGTGGAGTACTGCTGCACAATGACAGCCCCTTTCCAAACTGGAGAAATTACTGACCTGGAGAGCGTGCGGAGATCCTTTACTGCTAGAATCCACTCAGTAAAACATCTAAACTATTGGGACCGACTAAAATGCCTAAATCTGTACTCCCTTGAGCACAGGCGGGAGAGATACATAATAATTTACACATGGAAAATAGTAGAGTGGCTGGTCCCAAACCTGCACACAGAAATAACATCACATGAGACCAGAAGACATGGCAGGATGTGCAGAATATCTCCGTTGAAAAGCAGAGGTGCAACAGGTACTCTGAGAGAGAACTATCAACATCAGAGGCCCGAGACTGTTCAACACGCTTCCACTACACATAAGGGGCATAACTGGCCGACCCCTCACAGTGTTCAAGAGGGAACTTGACAAAGACCAAAGGATACCTGATCAACCAGGTTGTGACTCATACGTCAGGCTGCGAGCAGCCGCGTCCAACAGCCTGGTTGACCAGTCCAGCAACGAGGAGGCCAAGTCGAGGACAGGGCCACGGGGTCGCTGAGCCCTGGAATCACCTCAAGGTAACCTCCCTCTCACAGTACAGACTCAAATGCCCCAACCTTCTTAACAAACGTGACCTGACGCTTCTTAACAAACAAGACCTGCCTAACCCCTTTTCATTTTCTTACCTTCCTCTTATTCTTACCTCTTCCCATTCATCCTTCATCCCATTCTTCCCCATCTTACCTTTACTCTTACCCTTCTTCTAGAAATTACTTTCTTATCTCACCTGCTCCACACCTCACTCTCTTTTCCTTTATGAGGTTGTTCCTCCCCCTCCCTCCCTCCCTCCCTCCCTCCTCCCTCCCTCCCTCCCTCCCTCCTACCCTCCCTCACACAGCACTTGGTAGCGTGGTGGTGGTTGGTCCATCTTGTGGTGTGTGTTTGGTCAGCTGTTCAGCCTCGTTACTGTCACTCATCGTCTGCTTCACGATAAGACTTACCACGAGAACAATTACAAGGGGTGGGAGTGGGAGTGTTGTAACTGAGAAACAATGTATATTCCGTACACTATGTGTATATATTATATGAAATACCGCTATACTAATTAAAGGAATAAAGTAGGTAGGAATAAAGTAGATATACATCAGTAGGAATAAAGGCTGTTCCTGCTGATGTATATAACAGGCTCATGAAATAAATGGGCCTCAAGGAGTAGGTTTACACTGAGCTGTTGTAGGATTACAGCTCTTGCTTGCAGTTTCACTACGTACATCAATTGACAGCCCTTATGAACTCTAGTCTTAGAAAGTGAGAGAGAGAGAGAGAGAGAGAGAGAGAGAGAGAGAGAGAGAGAGAGAGAGAGAGAGAGAGAGAGAGAGAGAGAGAGAGAGAGAGAGAGAGAGAGAGAGAGAGAGACAGACAGACAGACAGACAGACAGACAGACAGACAGACAGACAGACAGACAGACAGACAGACAGACAGACAGACAGACAGCCAGAGTATAAAATAATGATACCTGATACCCGCTTGATGGGGTTCTGGGAGTTCTACTACTCCCCAAGCCCGGCCCGAGGCCAGGCTTGACTTGTGAGAGTTTGGTCCACCAGGCTGTTGCTTAGAGCGGCCCGCAGGCCCACATACCCACCACAGCCCGGTTGGTCCGGCACTCCTTGAAGAAAACCCACCACAGCCCGGTTGGTCCGGCACTCCTTGAAGAAAACTAACCAGTTTCCTTGAAAATGTCCACGGTTGTTCCGGCAATATTTCTTATGCTCGCTGGGAGGACGTTGAACAGCCGCGGACCTCTGATGTTTATACAGTGTTCTCTGATTGTGCCTATGGCACCCCTGTGAATCCCATACAATTATTACAACACACTACGCGACCCTTATACAAGTGGGGGCCCTGATACGGTCCAAGGTATCAGTGTATGGTCTCTACCTTATCTCTTATACTCCCTGATAACCACTGATAAACTAACTCTTCCTCAGTACACTCACACCACTTTCTTAACCTCTCTGTCTCCTCCTAGTGTGATACTTTACTTATACGTCTGTGTCTCCCCCATTCATGGGTCAGTAGTGTAGCAGTACATCTAGGTGTGTACATCTAGGTGAATACATCTAGGTGAGTACAACTAGGTGAGTACATCTAGGTGTGTACATCTAGGTAAGTATATCTAGGTGAGTACATCTAGGTGGGTACATCTAGGTGAGTACATCTAGGTGAGTACATCTAGATGAGTACATCTAGGTATGTACATCTAGGTGAATACATCTAAGTAAATACAACTAGGTGAGTACATCTAGGTGAGTACATCTAGGTGAATACATCTAAGTGAGTACAACTAGGTGAGTACATCTAGGTGTGTACATCTAGGTGAATACATCTAAGTGAGTACATCTAGGTGGGTACATCTAGGTGAGTACATCTAGGTGAGTACATCTAGGTGAGTACATCTAAGTGAGTGCATCTAGGTGAGTACATCCAGGTGGGTACATCTAGGTGAGTACATCTAAGTGAGTACAACTAGGTGAGTACATCTGAGTAAAACTAGGTGAGTACATCTGAGTACAACTAGGTGAGTATATCTAGGTGGGTATCTAGGTGAGTACATCTAAGTGAGTACATCTAGGGTGAGTAGATCTAGGCGAGTACATCTAAGTGAGTACAACTACGTGAGTACATCTAGGTGAGTGCATCTAGGTGAGTACATCTAGATGAGTACATCTAAGTGAGTACATCTAGGTGAGTACATCTAGGTGAGTACATCTAAGTGAGTACATCTAGGTGGGTACATCTAGGTGAGTACATCTAGGTGAGTACATCTAAGTGAGTGCATCTAAGTGAGTGCATCTAGGTGAGTACATCTAGGTGAGTACATCTAAGTGAGTACATCTAGGTGGGTACATCTAAGTGAGTACATCTAGGTGGGTACATCTAAGTGAGTACATCTAGGTGAGTACAACTAGGTGAGTGCATCTAGGTCAGTACATCTAGGTGAGTACATCTAGCCGAGGGCATCTAGGTAAGTACATCTCGGGGAGTACATCTAGGCGAGTACATCTAGGCGAGTACATCTAGGCGAGTATATCTAGGTGAGTACATGTAGGTGAGTACATCTAGGCGAGTACATCTAGGCGAGTATATCTAGGTGAGTACATGTAGGTGAGTACATGTAGGTGAGTTCATCTAGTCGAGTACATGTAGGTGAGTACATCTATGTGGGTACATCTAGTCGAGTACATGTAGGTGAGTACATCTATGTGGGTACATCTAGGTGAGTACATCTAGGCGAGTACATGTAGGTGAGTACATCTAGGCGAATACATGTAAGTGAGTACATCTAGGTGAGTACATCTAGGCGAGTACATCTAGGTGAGTACATCTAGGCGAGTACATCTAGGCGAGTACATCTAGGCGAGGACATCTAGGTGTGTACATCTAGGCGAGTACATGTAGGTGAGTACATCTAGGCGAGTACATGTAGGTGAGTACATCTAGACGAGTACATGTAGGTGAGTACATCTAGGCGAGTACATGTAGGTGAGTACATCTAGGCGAGTACATGTAGGTGAGTACATCTAGGCGAGTACATGTAAGTGAGTACATCTAGGTGAGTACATCTAGGCGAGTACATGTACGTGAGTACATCTAGGTGAATACATCTAGGCGAGTACATCTAGGCGAGTACATCTAGGTGAGTACATCTAGGTGAGTACATCTAGGCGAGTACATCTAGGTAAGTACATCTAGGCGAGTACATCTAGGTAAGTACATCTAGGTGAGTGCATCTAGGTGAGTACATCTAGGTAAGTACATCTAGGTAAGTACATCTAGGTAAGTACATCTAGGTGAGTACATCTAGGTGAGTACATCTAGGTGACTACATCTAGGTCAGTACATCTAGGTAAGTACATCTAGGTGAGTACATCTAGGTAAGTACATCTAGGTAAGTACATCTAGGTAAGTACATCTAGTTGAGTACATCTAGTTGAGTACATCTAGGTCAGTACATCTAGGTGACTACATCTAGGTCAGTACATCTAGGTAAGTACATCTAGGTGAGTACATCTAGGTAAGTACATCTAGGTAAGTACATCTAGGTGGGTACATCTAGGTGAGTACATCTAGGTCAGTACATCTAGGTGAGTACATCTAGGTGAGTACATCTAGGTCAGTACATCTAGGTCAGTACATCTAGGTCAGTACATCTAGGTGAGTACATCTAGGTGAGTACATCTAGGTGAGTACATCTAGGTGAGTACATCTAGGTAAGTACATCTAGGTGAGTACATCTAGGTAAGTACATCTAGGTGGGTACATCTAGGTCAGTACATCTAGGTAAGTACATCTAGGTAAGTACATCTAGGTAAGTACATCTAGGTGGGTACATCTAGGTGAGTACATCTAGGTCAGTACATCTAGGTAAGTACATCTAGGTCAGTACATCTAGGTAAGTACATCTAGGTGGGTACATCTAGGTGAGTACATCTAGGTCAGTACATCTAGGTCAGTACATCTAGGTCAGTACATCTAGGTAAGTACATCTAGGTGGGTACATCTAGGTCAGTACATCTAGGTGAGTACATCTAGGAGAGTACATATAGGTAAGTACATCTAGGTGGGTACATCTAGGTAAGTACATCTAGGTGGGTACATCTAGGTGAGTACATCTAGGTGAGTACATCTAGGAGAGTACATATAGGTAAGTACATCTAGGTCAGTACATCTAGGTGAGTACATCTAGGTAAGTACATCTAGATGGGTACATCTAGGTAAGTACATCTAGGTGAGTACATCTAGGTAAGTACATCTAGGTGAGTAGATCCAGGTGAGTACATCTAGGTGGGTACATCTAGGTGGGTACATCTAGGTGGGTACATCTAGGAGAGTACATCTAGGTCAGTACATCTAGGTGGGTACATCTAGGTCAGTACATATAGGCGAGTACATCTAGGTAAGTACATCTAGTTGAGTACATCTATGCAAGTACATCTAGGTAAGTACATCTAGGCGAGAACATCTAGGTGAGTACATCTATGCGAGTACATCTAGTTGAGTACATCTATGCGAGTACATCTAGGTGAGTACATCTAGGCGAGTACATGTAGGTGAGTACATGTATGTGAGTACATCTAGGCGAGTACATCTATGTGAGTACATCTAGGTGAGTACATCTAGTTGAGTACATCTAGTTGAGTCCATCTAGGCGAGTACATCTAGGCGAGTACATCTAGGCGAGTACATCTAGGTGGGTACATCTAGGCGAGTACATCTAGGTGGGTACATCTAGGCGAGTACATCTAGGTGGGTACATCTAGGCGAGTACATCTATGTGAGTACATCTAGGTGAGTACATCTAGTTGAGTACATCTAGTTGAGTCCATCTAATTGAGTACATCTAGGTGGGTACATATAGGCGAGTACATCTAGGTGGGTACATCTAGGCGAGTACATGTAGGTGGGTACATCTAGGCGAGTACATCTATGTGAGTACATCTAGGCGAGTACATCTATGTGAGTACATCTAGGTAAGTACATCTATGCGAGTATATCTAGGCGACAACATCTAGGTAAGTACATCTATGCGAGTACATCTAGACGACAACATCTAGGCGAGTACATCTAGGCGAGTACATCTAGTTGAGTACATCAAGGCGATTACACACACTGTCTCTCCAGATCAGCTGTGAGAAAGCGAGAGCGTCACCGTTACCATGGAGACGGCCTTGACAGCAGCTGAAGACCAATTTGTAAACAAAATCTGGTGCCAGAATTCTTAGGCACGCACATCCTCGATTCCTATCAGGTGTGAGCGAGGCCCACTTGACACTGGTGCGGGTGCGCAGGCGGGTGCGCAACACCTGCCCGACGCGCAACACCGCTCTCTATATATACCATATATGACAACTATACCATAAAGAAAAGAGAGAACGTGAGCCGAGTTGTGAGAGAGCGTAGAGGAAATTTCCGTGGCGGGCCGAGGGAGATGAGAAGCATGGCAACTGTTTAAGTGGTGGGACCCCTCCCTCACTCCCTCACTCGCTCTCCCTCCTCCCTCTCACTCCCTCGCCCTCCCTCCTCTCTCTCTCTCTCTCTCTCTCTCTCTCTCTCTCTCTCTCTCTCTCTCTCTCTCTCTCTCTCTCTCCCCTCTCTCTCTCTCTCTCTCTCTCTCTCTCTCTCCCTCTCTCTCTCTCTCTCTCCCTCTCTCTCTCTCTCTCTCTCTCTCTCTCTCTCTCTCTCTCTCTCTCTCTCTCTCTCTCTCTCTCTCTCTCTCCCTCTCTCTCTCCCTCTCTCTCTCCTCTCTCTCTCTCTCTCTCTCTCTCTCTCTCTCTCTCTCTCTCTCTCTCTCTCTCTCTCTCTCTCTCTCTCTCTCTCTCTCTCTCTCTCTCTCTCTCTCTCTCTCTCCTCACTCCCATCATTTGTTTGGTGGTACCCTCCTTTGTTTGGTGGTACCCTCCTTTGTTTGGTGGTACCCTCCTTTGTTTGGTGGTACCTCCCTTTGTTTGGTGGTACCTCTCCTTTGTTTGGTGGTACCCTCCTTTGTTTGGTGGTACCTCCCTTTGTTTGGTGGTACCCTCCTTTGTTTGGTGGTACCTCCCTTTGTTTGGTGGTACCTCCCTTTGTTTGGTGGTACCTCCTTTGTTTGGTGGTACCTCCCTTTGTTTGGTGGTACCTCCCTTTGTTTGGTGGTACCTCCTTTGTTTGGTGGTACCCTCCTTTGTTTAGTGGTACCCTCCTTTGTTTGGTGGTACCTCCTTTGTTTGGTGGTACCCTCCTTTGTTTGGTGGTACCCTCCTTTGTTTGGTGGTACCCTCCTTTGTTTGGTGGTACCTCCTTTGTTTGTTTGGTGGTACCTCCCTTTGTTTGGTGGTACCTCCTTTGTTTGGTGGTACCTCCCTTTGTTTGGTGGTACCTCCCTTTGTTTGGTGGTACCTCCCTTTGTTTGGTGGTACCCTCCTTTGTTTGGTGGTACCCTCCTTTGTTTGGTGGTACCTCCCTTTGTTTGGTGGTACCCTCCTTTGTTTGGTGGTACCTCCCTTTGTTTGGTGGTACCTCCCTTTGTTTGGTGGTACCTCCCTTTGTTTGGTGGTACCTCCTTTGTTTGGTGGTACCTCCCTTTGTTTGGTGGTACCCTCCTTTGTTTGGTGGTACCCTCCTTTGTTTGGTGGTACCCTCCTTTGTTTGGTGGTACCCTCCTTTGTTTGGTGGTACCCTCCTTTGTTTGGTGGTACCTCCCTTTGTTTGGTGGTACCTCCCTTTGTTTGGTGGTACCCTCCTTTGTTTGGTGGTACCCTCCTTTGTTTGGTGGTACCCTCCTTTGTTTGGTGGTACCCTCCTTTGTTTGGTGGTACCCTCCTTTGTTTGGTGGTACCTCCCTTTGTTTGGTGGTACCTCCCTTTGTTTGGTGGTACCCTCCTTTGTTTGGTGGTACCTTCCTTTGTTTGGTGGTACCTCCCTTTGTTTGGTGGTACCCTCCTTTGTTTGGTGGTACCTCCCTTTGTTTGGTGGTACCTCCCTTTGTTTGGTGGTACCTCCCTTTGTTTGGTGGTACCTCCCTTTGTTTGGTGGTACCCTCCTTTGTTTGGTGGTACCCTCCTTTGTTTGGTGGT
Source organism: Procambarus clarkii (assembly GCF_020424385.1). Lineage (NCBI taxonomy): Eukaryota > Metazoa > Arthropoda > Malacostraca > Decapoda > Cambaridae > Procambarus > Procambarus clarkii. The sequence goes on along the minus strand of NC_059587.1, from coordinate 7,579,301 downwards.
ACCCTCCTTTGTTTGGTGGTACCCTCCTTTGTTTGGTGGTACCCTCCTTTGTTTGGTGGTACCCTCCTTTGTTTGGTGGTACCCTCCTTTGTTTGGTGGTACCCTCCTTTGTTTGGTGGTACCTCCCTTTGTTTGGTGGTACCTCCCTTTGTTTGGTGGTACCTTCCTTTGTTTGGTGGTACCCTCCTTTGTTTGGTGGTACCCTCCTTTGTTTGGTGGTACCCTCCTTTGTTTGGTGGTACCCTCCTTTGTTTGGTGGTACCTCCCTTTGTTTGGTGGTACCCTCCTTTGTTTGGTGGTACCTTCCTTTGTTTGGTGGTACCCTCCTTTGTTTGGTGGTACCCTCCTTTGTTTGGTGGTACCTTCCTTTGTTTGGTGGTACCCTCCTTTGTTTGGTGGTACCTCCTTTGTTTGGTGGTACCCTCCTTTGTTTGGTGGTACCACCCTTTGTTTGGTGGTACCCTCCTTTGTTTGGTGGTACCTTCCTTTGTTTGGTGGTACCCTCCTCTGTTTGGTGGTACCCTCCTTTGTTTGGTGGTACCTTCCTTTGTTTGGTGGTACCCTCCTTGTTTGGTGGTACCCTCCTTTGTTTGGTGGTACCCTCCTTTGTTTGGTGGTACCTCCCTTTGTTTGGTGGTACCCTCCTCTGTTTGGTGGTACCCTCCTTTGTTTGGTGGTACCTTCCTTTGTTTGGTGGTACCTTCCTTTGTTTGGTGGTACCCTCCTTTGTTTGGTGGTACCTCCCTTTGTTTGGTGGTACCTCCCGCTCTCTCAAAACGTGTGGATTACGTTTTCATAATCCATCCTGTTCTGGCCGCCGCCGCTATATTTGCTCGGTAATGTTCACTAAATGTCAAGTTATCAGACATTATAATTCCCAGATCTTTTACATGTTGCTTTCCTTCTATGAGTAGGTCTGATGGTGTCCTGTACCCTGTGTATCGTTTAACTTTCTCGTTTCAACCATACCTCAGTACCTGGAACTTGTCACCGTTAAACATCATGTTTAACAATGGCAATTTTCATGCTGATTTTTGTATCGTTTGCAAAGGATGACACGAAGCTGTAACCAGTATTTGTGTCTATATTCGAGATAAGAATGAGAAATAGCAGCGATGCAAGGACTGTGCCCTGGGGTACAGAGCACACGCCAGACCTGTCTCCTGAAGCCCACATCAAAAGAAAAACATCTGCGGCATATGCGAGGCTGGCTAACATCAGAACAGCCTTCAGGAACCTGTGTAAGGAATCATTCAGAATCTTGTATATCACATATGTCAGACCAATCCTGGAGTATGCGGACCCAGCATGGAGCCCGTACCTTGTCAAGCACAAGACGAAGCTGGAAAAAGTTCAGAGGTATGCCACTAGACTAGTCCCAGAACTAAGAGGCATGAGTTACGAGGAAAGGCTGTGTGAAATGCACCTCACGACATAGGAAGACAGAAGAGTAAAGGGAAACATGATCACTACCTACAAAATTCTCAGAGGAATTGACAGGGTAGATAAAGATAAAGTATTTAACACGGGTAGTACGCGAACAAGGGGACACAGGTGGAAATGGAGCACCCAAATAACCACAGAGATATTAGAAAAACCTTTTTCAGTGTCAGAGTAGTTAACGGATGGAATGCATTAGGCAGTGATGTGGTGGAGGCTGACTCCATACACAGTTTCAAATGTAGATATGATAGAGCCCAATAGGCTCAGGAACCTGTACACCTGTTGATTGACAGCTGAGAGGCGGGACCAAAGAGCCAGTGCTCACCCCCCCCCCCAAGCACAACTAGGTGAGTACACATCCCCATGAGGCAGCTGTCTAACTTCCAGGTACCTATTTACTGCTAGGTGAACAGGTACATCAGGTGAAAGAAACCCTGCCCATTTGTTTCTGCCCCGACCGGGAATCAAACCTGGGCCCTTAGAACCTGTGTGTGTGTATTCTCCTAGTTGTATTCACCTAGTTGTGCTTGCGGGGGTTGAGCTCTGCTCTTTCGGCCCGCCTCTCAACTGTCAATCAATCAACTGTCACTAACCACTAACCCCCCCCCCACATCCCCCCCCCCCCACACACACCAGGAAGCAGCCCGTAACAACTAACTCCCAGGTACCTATTTGCTGCTAGGTAACAGGTGCATCAGCGTGAAAGAAACTCTGCCCATTGTTTCTCGCCGGCTCCGGGAATCGAACCCCCGGACCACAGGATTACGTGTCAAGCGAGCTGTCCACTCAGCCACAAGCGCCCATATTATCTCTAAGTTCGTTAGCTTAGGTTAGCATAGATTGGGTTGGCTTAAATTAGCTTGGAATAGACTGTCGGTTTAGGATAGACAGGGTTGGGTTAGGATAGACAGGGTTGGGGTAGGATAGACAGGGTTGGGGTAGGATAGACAGGGTTGGGGTAGGATAGACAGGGTTGGGGTAGGATAGACAGGGTTGGGGTAGGATAGACAGGGTTGGGGTAGGATAGACAGGGTTGGGGTAGGATAGACAGGGTTGGGGTAGGATAGACAGGGTTGGGGTAGGATAGACAGGGTTGGGGTAGGATAGACAGGGTTGGGGTAGGATAGACAGGGTTGGGGTAGGATAGACAGGGTTGGGGTAGGATAGACAGGGTTGGGGTAGGATAGACAGGGTTGGGGTAGGATAGACAGGGTTGGGGTAGGATAGACAGGGTTGGGGTAGGATAGACAGGGTTGGGGTAGGATAGACAGGGTTGGGGTAGGATAGACAGGGTTGGGGTAGGATAGACAGGGTTGGGGTAGGATAGACAGGGTTGGGGTAGGATAGACAGGGTTGGGGTAGGATAGACAGGGTTGGGATATAAACCAAATTTTCCGGTTAGTCCAAAATTAAATCCTGCAAAAGTGTACTTTCTGGTGATCGACTGCGACATATATGTAACTTCGACGACATAGTCACTATGAGTACTTTCATTTATTGAGGCTGGGCGGAAGGCTCTCCTGGTCGTCTTGGGGGAGAGGACGACCCTCGTGTCTCAGACCCTCCTGGTCGTCTTGGGGGGAGGACGACCCTCGTGTCTCAGACCCTCCTGGTCGTCTTGGGGGAGGACGACCCTGGTGTCTCAGACCCCCCTGGCCGTCTTGGGGGGTGAGGACGACCCTCGTGTCTCAGACCCTCCTGGTCGTCTTGGGGGAGAGGACGACCCTCGTGTCTCAGACCCTCCTGGTCGTCTTGGGAGGGAGGACGACCCTCGTGTCTCAGACCCTCCTGGTCGTCTTGGAGGAGAGGACGACCCTCGTGTCTCAGACCCTCCTGGTCGTCTTGGGGGGGGGGGGGGGTGAGGACGACCCTCGCGTATCAGACCCTCCTGGTCGTCTTGGGGAAGGACGACCCTCGTGTCTCAGACCCTCCTGGTCGTCTTGGGGGAGGACGACCCTCGTGTCTCAGACCCTCCTGGTCGTCTTGGGGAAGGACGACCCTCGTGTCTCAGACCCTCCTGGTCGTCTTGGGGGAGGACGACCCTCGTGTCTCAGACCCTCCTGGTCGTCTTGGGGGAGGACGACCCTCGTGTCTCAGACCCTCCTGGTCGTCTTGGGGGGTGAGGACGACCCTCGCGTCTCAGACCCTCCTGGTCGTCTTGGGAGGGAGGACGACCCTCGTGTCTCAGACCCTCCTGGTCGTCTTGGAGAGGACGACCCTCGTGTCTCAGACCCTCCTGGTCGTCTTGGGGGGGGGGGTGAGGACGACCCTCGCGTCTCAGACCCTCCTGGTCGTCTTGGGGAAGGACGACCCTCGTGTCTCAGACCCTCCTGGTCGTCTTGGGGGAGGACGACCCTCGTGTCTCAGACCCTCCTGGTCGTCTTGGGGAAGGACGACCCTCGTGTCTCAGACCCTCCTGGTCGTCTTGGGGGAGGACGACCCTCGTGTCTCAGACCCTCCTGGTCGTCTTGGGGGAGGACGACCCTCGTGTCTCAGACCCTCCTGGTCGTCTTGGGGGGTGAGGACGACCCTCGTGTCTCAGACCCTCCTGGTCGTCTTGGGGGGTGAGGACGACCCTCGTGTCTCAGACCCTTCTGGTCGTCTTGAGGGGTGAGGACGACCATCGTGTTTCAGACCCTCCTGGTCGTCTTGAGGGAGGACGACCCTCGTGTCTCAGACCCTCCTGGTCGTCTTGAGGGAGGACGACCCTCGTGTCTCAGACCCTCCTGGTCGTCTTGGGGGGAGGACGACCCTCGTGTCTCAGACCCTCCTGGTCGTCTCGGGGGGGAGGACGATCCTCGTGTCTCAGACCCTCCTGGTCGTCTTGAGGGAGGACGACCCTCGTGTCTCAGACCCTCCTGGTCGTCTTGGGGAAGGACGACCCTCGTGTCTCAGACCCTCCTGGTCGTCTTGGGGAAGGACGACCCTCGTGTCTCAGACCCTCCTGGTCGTCTTAAAGGAGGACGACCCTCGTGTCTCAGACCCCAGGGGGCCCAGACAGCACCCCAGACAGTACCCCAGGGACCCCAGACAGCACCCCAGGGAGCCCAGACAGCACCCCAGAGGGGCCAGACAGCACCCCAGGGGCCCAGACAGTACCTCAGGGGCCCCAGACAGCACCCCAGGGGCCCCAGACAGCACCCCAGGGGGCCCAGACAGCACCCCAGGGGGCCCAGACAGCACCCCAGGGGCCCCTGACAGCACCCCAGGGGCCCAGACAGCACCCCAGGGGCCCAGACAGTACCCCAGGAGCCCCAGACAGCACCCCAGGGGCCCAGACAGCACCCCAGGAGCCCAGACAGCACCCCAGGGGCCCAGACAGCACCCCAGGGGCCCAGACAGCACCCCAGGGGCCCCAGACAGCACCCCAGGGGCCCAGACAGTACCCCAGGGGGCCCAGACAGCACCCCAGGGGCCCCAGACAGCACCCCAGGGGCCCAGACAGCACCCCAGGGGCCCAGACAGTACCCCAGGGGCCCCAGACAGCACCCCAGGGGCCCAGACAGCACCCCAGGGGCCCAGACAGCACCCCAGGGGGCCCATACAGCACCCCAGGGACCCCAGACAGCACCCCAGGGGGCCCAGACAGCACCCCAGGGGGCCCAGACAGCACCCCAGGGGCCCCAGACAGCACCCCAGGGGGGCCAGACAGCACCCCAGGGGCCCAGACAGCACCCCCCAGGAACCCAGACAGCACCCCAGGGGCCCCAGACAGCACCCCAGGGGCCCCAGACAGCACCCCAGGGGGCCCAGACAGCACCCCAGGGGCCCCAGACAGCACCCCAGGGGCCCCAGACAGCACCCCAGGGGGCCCAGACAGCACCCCAGGGACCCCAGACAGCACCCCAGGGGGGCCCAGACAGCACCCCAGGGGGCCCAGACAGCACCCCAGGGGCCCAGACAGCACCCCAGGGGCCCAGACAGTACCCCAGGGGCCCAGACAGCACCCCAGGGGCCCAGACAGCACCCCAGGGGCCCCAGACAGCACCCCAGGGGCCCCAGACAGCACCCCAGGGGGCCCAGACAGCACCCCAGGGACCCCAGACAGCACCCCAGGGGGCCCAGACAGCACCCCAGGGGGGCCCAGACAGCACCCCAGGGGCCCCAGACAGCACCCCAGGGGGCCTAGACAGCACCCCAGGGGGGCCCAGACAGCACCCCAGGGGCCCAGACAGCACCCCAGGGGGCCCAGACAGCACCCCAGGGGGGCCCAGACAGCACCCCAGGGGCCCAGACAGCACCCCAGGGGCCCCAGACAGCACCCCAGGGGGGCCAGACAGCACCCCAGGGGGCCCAGACAGCAACCCAGGGGGGCCCAGACAGCACCCCAGGGGCCCCAGACAGCACCCCAGGGGCCCCAGACAGCACCCCAGGGAGCCCAGACAGCACCCCAGGGGGCCCAGACAGCACCCCAGGGGGCCCAGACAGCACTCCAGGGGGCCCAGACAGCACCTTAGGGGGCCCCAGACAGCGCCCCTGGGGCACCAGACAGCACCCCAGGGGCCCCAGACAGCACCCCAGGGGACCCAGACAGCACCCCAAGGGGGCCCCAGACAGCACCCCAGGGGGCCCAGACAGCACCCCAGGGGGCCCAGACAGCACCCCAGGGGGGCCCAGACAGCACCCCAGGGGCCCCAGACAGCACCCCAGGGGGGCCAGACAGCACCCCAGGGGTCCCCAGACAGCATCCCAGGGGCGCCAGACAGCACCCCAGGGGGCCCAGACAGCACCCCAGAGGGGCCAGACAGTACCCCAGAGGGGCCAGACAGCACCCCAGGGGGCCCAGACAGCACCCCAGGGGACCCAGACAGTACCCCAGAGGGGCCAGACAGCACCCCAGGGGGGCCAGACAGCACCCCAGGGGACCCAGACAGTACCCCAGAGGGGCCAGACAGCACCCCAGGGGGGCCAGACAGCACCCCAGGGGACCCAGACAGTACCCCAGAGGGGCCAGACAGCACCCAAGGGGGCCCAGACAGCACCCCAGGAAGGCCAGACAGCACCCCAGAGGGGCCAGACAGCACCACAGGGGCCCCAGACAGCACCCCAGGGGGCCCAGACAGCAGCCCAGGGGGCCCAGACAGCACCCCAGGGGCCCCAGACAGCACCCCAGGGGCCCCAGACAGCACCCCAGGGGCCCCAGACAGCACCTCAGGGGCCCCAGACAGCACCCCAGGGGGCCCAGACAGCACCCCAGGGGGCCTAGACAGCACCCCAGGGGGGCCCAGACAGCACCCCAGGGGGGCCAGACAGCACCCCTGGGGCCCCAGACAGCACCCCAGGGGGGCCAGACAGCACCCCAGAGGGGCCAGACAGCACCACAGGGGCCCCAGACAGCACCCCAGGGGGCCCAGACAGCACCCCAGGGGCCCCAGACAGCACCCCAGGGGCCCCAGACAGCACCCCAGGGGGCCCAGACAGCACCCCAGGGGGCCTAGACAGCACCCCAGGGGGGCCCAGACAGCACCCCAGGGGGTCCATGCAGACAGCACCCTAGGGAGCACCCCAGGGGGCCCAGACAGCACTCCAGGGGCCCCAGACAGCACCCCAGGGGGCCCAGACAGCACCCCAGGGGGCCCAGATAGCACCCTAGGGGACCCCAGACAGCATCTCAGGGGGGCCCAGACATCACCCTAGGGGACCCCAGACAGTACCCCAGGGGCCCAGACAGCACCCCAGGGGCCCAGACAGCACCCCAGGGGGCCCAGACAGCACCTTAGGGGGCCCAGACAGCACCCCAGGGGGCCCAGACAGCACCCTAGGGGGGCCCAGACAGCACCCTAGGGGGCCCCAGACAGCACCCAAGGGGGCCCAGACAGCACCCCAGGGGCCCAGACAGCACCCCAGGGGCCCAGACAGCACCCCAGGGGGGCCCAGACAGCACCCTAGGGGGCCCCAGACAGCACCCCAGGGGGCCCAGACAGCACCCCGGGGGCCCAGACAGCACCCCAGGGGCCCAGACAGCACCCCAGGGGGCCCAGACAGCACCCCAGGGGGCCCAGACAGCACCTTAGGGGGCCCAGACAGCACCCAAGGGGGCCCAGACAGCACCCCAGGGGCC